>RJWM01006214.1:0-86073 GCA_004363535.1 Dasyprocta punctata | reverse complement strand
GCGAGAGAGAGGGCGGAAGCCGGGAAGCAAGCAAGAGGAAGACCCGCCTTCCCTTATACTGTATCTCAGCTCCACCCCTGGGTGGGTGTAGCAGTCACGTCATTAATCCTGGTGCTAGACAACAAACTGATCACAAGCATCAGACTCAGCCCCATCAAAAGTATGAGGACTTGGGGGTACATAGCATATCCTATACACCCGTCTTCCTTCCACATACCTATGACCTCTTCATCTCTCCATTAAGCCTTGCCAAGGTGGTGACCAACCTAGGCTCACATGCCACACTGAAGATGAGGTCACCACCTCATATAATAGCATAGTTAGAGAGGTCTCCCCCAAGGCAAGCTATCTACTCTCCATAAAGATTCAGTCTATGTGCTCCTCAAAGATGTAAAGATATTTCTCTTCAGCCTGGCAACCCTAGGCCCTGTCATTTCATTACAGCACTTTGTGTCTTTTTCCTCCACAGGGACTGGGGATTAAACCTAGGGGCATGATACCACAGCCCTTTGTTTCTGTTCTTATTTTAAGGCAGGGTCTCACTAAGTTGCCCAGGCAGGCCCTGAATTTTTAGTCCTCCTGTGTCAGACTGCCACACAACTGGGATTACGGGTGTGTGCCACCATGCCCAGCAGCTCTTCATGTCTTTAGCAGCACATACAGGACATGATGGACAAGGCATCACTGTTCTCCTCAAAGCCTGTCTCAAGGGTACCAGCTCTGCCAGGTATTACCATGAACACCCTGAGTGGTTAAGACAAAGGAGGGAGCTGTTTAAAAGCAGTGGATTGAGGAAAAACACAGCAAGTGTGTAGAAGGAGGAAGCAGGAGGACCCTGCACAGGTGCCCATTAAGGCCTGTGGCTGAGGGACAGTCTAGCAGGCTGTGCTTTCATCTGGATTCCAACCAAACCTGCCTTTTAGCGGCAGACAGAAGCCCCTCTGTTCCAGGCTCAGCCCTCTATTGTAATGATTCGCAACCTGTGCAGAACAGACACGATGGACACCTGCTCCTTTCTTCTCATGCAGAGTTGAGGAGTGGATGCTGCAGAGGCAGAACAGGGCTAACACCAGCAGCTTAGAAAAACTGCCTCTGGTGACCCCTTGCATCTCCCTTTAGTTCCCACCCTACATCTTTCCAGGGGCCGCACATTCAGCCCTCTTCCCTGTCCAGTACCAATCCTCTGGAGCATTTCCTTTCCCCTCCCATTTCCCCACCAAACCTTCCCTGTCCTATAATCTAAGCTCTCAGTCTCCTACCATTCCACATGAAAGCTAATTTAACAGGCAAATTCAAGTTAAGGCAACACAAGGAGCAAAAGGCTTCGTTTATTAGCCCAGTGAGACGTCATACTCATACCTTAACTGCATCTCATGAAACCAAATATCCTACAGGCTATTCATTGGTCATGAGACTTTCTGGCACTGAGTAGCAGCAGATCCATATACTGGATATTTGGAGACAGAGATGCTTATTAACTTTCACCTGCAAATTATAGCATGGAAGCTTCAATCTCTGTTCTGGCTAAGTGATACCCTGCACAGAGAATTACAGGGGCTGGGATTAAAGACTTTTAAGAGATGTAATGAAGTGAAGCAGGAAAGACCTGGGCTTTGAAACCAGGTCTGGACTGAAATCTGAGTTTCAGTTTCTTCTATAACATGGGAAGAATATTATCTCCTTTTCAAAGCCACTGTCAGCTCCCTATCTAGGTTAGTTCTCCCTGTTATATGTGGTTCCACTTATCACATCAGCATTGTGAGCTAAAATCTGCTTGGCTTACTTAGGTTACCTGTGTCTCTCCTAACTAGACTGCATTGGTATCTCCAAAACGTGATTGTTGTTACCCCTCTATTCTGAGCACCTTGTGTAAAACCTGGTCCTTTAAACAAATGAATGGATGAATGGTAGCTTTTCCTGTTTTGAAACAGCAACCTTGAAGATACTATCTGGTTCTTTTACCTACCTTGAGGCAGTCCACACCTCCCACACCATAGACTCTATCGTATTTCCCAACTTCTCAAGATGACCCACCCAATAGACCTCATAGCAGAGGAGTTAGTCACTCCCATTAACATCAGCATCATCACAAAACAGCAAATGAAAGAAAAAGAAAACAGCAAATTCTTTTGCAATGATTTTTCAGGTAGGACTACCCATGGAAAAAAAGGAGATAAGCAGTCTGTGAAATGAAGTCATAGCAACAATTCCTCTCACCAAAAGCTGGCAAGGAAGAGAGGGAGAAAAAGCTACAAGGATAACCAGGGAGAAAAGAGCACCACGTGGCTGGCAGGAGGAAGGAGGCAGGGTTGAGAGGTACCCATGCAGCCTGTGGACAGATTTCCCAAGAAAGTATGGGGGATAGAGACAGAGACAGGGTGGGTCAATGCTAAAAGGTAAGCAGCTCCAAGGTCTCTCAGTCCCTCCTCTTGCTTTACTCTGACAAAGTACAATACTGACACACTGACGTCTGAGGAGTAAGTATTTTGCTCAAGGTCACCCAGCTTATTACAGAGTCAAAGTGAGACTCTGGCCCAGGTATCCTGACTTCAAAGCAAATGACCTAAAAAATAAGAATATAGCAGAATCAAATGAAAACGTTCAGTGGCTCTGATTCCAGCTCTACCACTTTTTAGCTGCTCTATGAACGTGAGCCAGCTGGTCAATTCCCTGCACCTTCCCTTCTTGCCTATGAAACAGAACTCTGCAGGTTTGCTTTGGGAATTACAGAAAAGCATGTAGCACCACATCACAAACCTCCCCCACCTCCAGAACTGGGGATTGAACCCAGAGACATTGCAATGAGCTCCATTCCTAGCCCATTTAAAAAAATTTTTTTTATTATTTTGAAACACGATCTTGTTAAGCTAAGCTGCCCTGGCTGGGTTCAAATTTGCAGTCCTCCTGCCTCAGCTTCCCAGAATGCTAGGATTACAGGCATTCACCACCATTCAATGGACCCATTTTTTTAATTAAAAAATTATACAGCACCTTCTTTTTACCATAAATAAAAATACAAGAGGAAGAAACTATAAAGATATATATATCACTATATATATATATGTGTGTGTATATATATATAATCTCATATATATGATTGTCTATAGGATTCTGAATGAATACATGTGGAGTACAAAGGGAAAATGAGGAACCCCAAATAGTACAGAATGGGTTACAAATAAAGATCTCTGGGACTGCATAAAATGCTTCAGGTAATAAAAAGATTCACCAAATCCAGTTTACAGACTGAGCCTCTAGAGTTTGTGTATTGATGGGTTAGCATGGGAGTGGCTTGGTTTTAACAGCTACATGCACTTGGACTATTTCATTATGTGATGCCCTCTACCATGTTACAATGTAGCAAGAAAGATCTCACCAGATGCTGAGCAGATGTGGCATCATGTCCTTGGACTTCTCAGCTACCAGAACATGAGTTAAATAAACCACTATTTATAAATTACCCAGCCTTAGGCATTTTTTTATAACAAAAGACAGTGGACAAAGATAAAAGGCCCCATCTTGCCAGGGTCACAGGATAACCCTGGAAACTGGCACTCCACCATATCAGTTTTCCCCCCACCTTCTGCCACAGTGGATGGGGGTGGGGGCATGAGAAAATTAAAATAAAATGCTACTCGAGCACATAACACAATAATCCCACATTAATATCAATATATGTATTTTTGTGCAAACCTCTCACCCAACTCCACAAAAGTCTTATCCTCGTGGGCCACTATGGCCACATTTGCAATACCAAGCCAAAGGAAAACCACATACTCCACCAACACTGCTGCTTCTACAGCTCAACAGAAGGACAGACAACCTCGAGTAAGAGCCACCCCAAAAAGTTCCTCCTGAAAACCCAACCCCCAGAAACTAGGAGATAATAAAGGCATTGTGGTTGTTTTAAGCTATTTAGTTTTGAGGCAACTGACTGCTAGTATATAGTTTACATCAACTAGAGTTATTTACCACATCAATACAGCATGTATTGTAAACATCAAAGGAGCCAGGCATTGTGGCACATGCCTGAAGTCCCAGCACTCAGGGAGGCTTAGGCAGGAGGATCACAAGTTCAAGCTCAGCCTAGGCAACTTAGTGAGACCCCATCTCAAAATGAAAAATAAAAAGAGCTGAAGATGTAGCTCACTGTGAAAGCCTTAGGCTCAGTCCTCAGTACTGTAAAAACTAACAAATGAATTAATTGAAATAAAAAGTCAAAGGAGCTGCCTAACGCAATCTGTTCTCTAGGGTTTCATTTAACATTTACCATGAGGAACTGATAGAGGTTTCCAAGGCCACACCAGCACTCCTCTCCCGCACACCTATGGTTCCTCACAGATCTATATGCCCTTACATGTATGTTCTGGGCCAAGCATAGGCAGTGTATCTCTCTTGCATTCAGTTGTAGAGGGTGTTCTGTCTGTGGATTCATAAATGGGTATGCAGGAAGGAGATAAATATGAGCAACCAGAAGAGAAAGGCCCTGTATGCATATGACAACACAGTGACACCCAGTTGCATGTGTTCATACGCTCATGTGTATACGGAAAGGTGCAAGAGAGACCTGGGCAACCACCGTGGGGCAGAGGCCTGAGTTTCTCAGTAGCAGGACAACAGAATGAGGAGCAAGCAAGTGAAGAATGGGCTTAAAGATTACGGAAAGAAAGGGCAGGGAAAGGTCCCCTTACCACAGACATTTAAAAAGGAAAGCAGAGTTGTAAGGCCTACTTTGGTGTTCCTGGACCACCTGAGCTTTGAAACAAAAAAATGGTTAGCAAAAACACACTGTGCTGACGGCAGACAGCACTGCTCTCCCACACACCATGGCTATGGGTGCCATTAACTCAGATCAATAGACAGAAAAGCTCACAGAAGCACGCCAACCCAAATTCAGTTAAACTGCAAGCAAATGGCAAATCGATAATGTTGCTGAGGTGCAGAGGGACAGACAAACAGCTCTGAGAGTGCAAGGAGTGGGCCAGAATTTGAATGCAGTTATCAACATGGCTAAGAGGCTGCAACTGAGCAGAATAGGATAGTTAACTCAGTTCCTTTTCTCTCACCCAAAACACCTGACACCCAAAATTATTTCTTACAGTTCTTGGAGGTTTCAGTTCATATTCAGTTGGCTGCAAGGCAGGGTGGTGCAGTGGGACAGCTATTCATGTCAGCCACCAAACAGCAAGGTGTGAACCCTCAAGAGAGGGAAAACACACCTTCTTCCCGCCCTTACACCTACGTTGCCTCCACCCCTGGGCAGGTGCAACACTCACATCATCAATCCCAGCGTCAGACAACAAACCAATCATGAATGCTAGACTCAGCCACGTCCATGCCATGAGTACATGAGACTTGGCAGGGCCATAGGAATATAACTATAACAGATGGATAGAAAATATGTGCAAGGGCAAATCTTTGTTTTGCCTTCTAATTTACTTGGGCAGGAGCATCTATCAACAAAGTGGAAGAAGCAAAGAAAAACAGACTCCAAATCTCAGCTCCTACCTCCATCACGAAAACCAAGGCTAATGAGGACTGAAGATAGGATAGAAACTGCAGAGCAAGTATCAGGTTGACCAGAACCTTAGAATCTCCACAACCAGTCTTAGGTACTTTTCATATGAGTCACCAATTCCCCAACAGCAGACTCAGAGCTGCTGCACTCTGATTGGTGACTCTGGCCAGCCTGATGTAATCCACCTCTTCCTAAAATACCAGGGCATGTTTAGAAGGCAGCATTTAACTCAGAAAAGTCTACAGGTACTTCTGTCTGCTCAAACGCAGCTCCCTAAATGCTATGGCCAGCTGAGAAGCAATTACAGAGAAAGAAAAGATACACACACACACACACACACACACACACACACACACTATGGTTTTTCAATCATCTTGTCTCTTTAAACGTTAGCCAATAACCTGACATCAAGTTCATGTCTGTCAGAGATAAAGAGGGGTCATTTCCCTGCCTCTGTAGCTGAGGGAAAAGAAAAGGAACACATTTAGAAAGCAGTGGGAGAAGAAGAGAGCAAGCCCAGGGCTCTAGACCACAGCACAGTATCTGAAGTTCTAAGTCTACATTCTCATTTCTGAAAACTACTGCTGGTTTTCTGCTATTCCACAGTAATCTATAATGTTGAAGTTCCATACAGAAAAGGTTGATATCTTGCATATCTCTTGTATCTAGACTACACAGTGGGTATTCAGAGAGTTAGAAGAAGTTAGCTAAAAGAGTAAAAGGGTGGAGCTGGAAGGATGAGCCCAGATTTATGTAATAATAAAAGACTCCAGCAAATCAACACCATAAATTTAAAAGGTATTAACTGAAGGACTCACTATCTTGCTGGTTGTTTTTCTGCCTGAAACTAACTACCTCTCTTCTCTATTTCACCTCTTCAAATTCTACCCACCTTCAAGATTCAGCTCAACTCTCATTTTGTTCCCTATGAAATATTCCCTGACCGCTCCGGCTCCAGAAGTGCCCTCCTCTGAAGGACAATGGGCAGCATTTGTTGATATCACTTTTATAATATCAACCGGAGATGCTGTCGTGTTTGTACTTGCTCATCTAACATAGTTTTTACCAGACTCCCAAAATCTTGGATCCTGGATTAGATAAGATTTTAGATTATATAAGATCCTAAATCATACCCTCATACCACTTTATAAAAAAGTTCAATACATGCAAAAAGGTAAATTTAAAATAGTTTTTGAATAAATAGTGCTTAGAGTTGCTACTTCAAAAAGAGTCAATTTACAATATACCACTTCCTACACACACCTAAGTAGCGCAGACAGAACAAATGAAATGTGGTCCACTAAGGCACAAAGTTCATTTAGGAGGAGCCCTTTAGTGTTTTTGAAAGTAGATCTGAGCCAGGTGTGATGTTGCACACTTGTAATCCCAGGACTCAGGAGGCTGAGGCAGAAGGACTGCTGAGAATTCCAGGCCAGCCTGGACTACATAGCAAGACTGTTACAAACAAACAAAAAAAGAAAGAAAGAAAAGAAAGTAGGTTTGTCTGTTTGCCACCATGGGTCCTAAAATCAATTACCCTTCCTAGTTTCCAGAGGTCAAAAGTATCCAAGGCATTCTTATGCTTTAAAGGAGATCCCCAGATGGTGACATTAATTGCATTACAAAGTAAACCTGGGTCAGCCACCTCCCTACTCAGTTCTGGCTGCCACCTCAGGAGATGTGGGTCCAAAGAAAATGTCAGTTCTGTAGAGAACAGGTGCCCCATCAAGATCATATCCACAAATCCAGGACATTTGTACCAACTGTTCCTGTCCTCCAGGACTGGAAATCTTCCAGAATGAGAAATAAATTCATCTTCTCACAATTTTAAGAGCTTGTCTTTTCTCCTAGCAGGATGTGAAAGTCGAAAATCTTTGCAGATTCTCAATACGCACATTGTCCTTGAGGAGCTGGCAGCCTGACATGACCTAGTCCTTCCTTCAACCAGCAACCATTACCACTGAGGATATAAAAACAAAGACACGACACCTGTCTTCTAAGTGCTAAACATGCACAAAAAGACAGACACCTAATTCAACAGTGACAATGCTGTAGGGTCATTGCTATAATAAGGTGATAGCTACAAAGTCCAGGAGAAGCACCAAAGAACAAATACCTAATTCACTCAAGTGCAGGTCAGAAGTGTCCACAGAAGAGATGATTTTGAACCTGAAGGAAGAATAGTTGCTGGCAGATGGAAACAGAGGAAAGGGACCATTCTAGGCAGGAGTACAGCATGCACAGAGACAAATTAAGCCAGCATGGCCTGGTGGGATATTCAGGTGCTACAAGATTCCTAACTTTGTATTGCTATTCTAAGTCATGGGCAGCCATTTAAGGATTCTGAGCAACAAACTCTGATCAGATGTATATGCTAGTTTCATCAGTGACAGGTTGGAGGGGACAAGATGAGAGACAATGAGAGATCAGGAGGACCCAAACCACGGCAAAAGGAGCAGGAACAGGATGAAGGGATATCTGGGGAAAAAGATGAACCAGTCTAGGAAAAAAATCAGATAGGGTAATAAAATGAATTCAGGGTAAGTTTTAGGATGTCTGAACCTTTGATTAAATGCATCTCTACTTTTTCCTCACCCTCCTCCCACTTCTTTCCCACTACAGTTTTGTTTGAGGAACGTTGTTCATTATACCTGGGCTTGCTATGACTCACTCCTCAGATTTGGGTCATTTAGCATAAATGCTATCTTGATGACTGTGTCACTAGTGTTTTATCCTATTTAATTGAAATCCTACAGTACCCTTTTGAACTGGAATTCATTTTCTCTCCATTTTAGAAGAGTCAATTTTGTGAAAATTTATTTTCTTTCCTTCCTCTTTCTTCACTTAGCTTATCTCACACCAAGTTCATGGGACAAGAATTGGATCTAATTCTATGTTCCCCTTCATGCCAAGCATGTACTTGGCACTCGGTGAATGTTGATTGCTTTTACCGACCACAAAAATAATAACAACAATCTATAAATACCTTGGCTTCCTGCAGTTGAGAGGAATTAACCACACTGCAATTAAGGAAAAGCTGGAGAAAACATTTAGTTAGCAACTTCTCAAAGCAGACAACAAGATTAAGGCAATAAATACCAGCTCAAACATATTTCTTCAGAAGTGTTTTATAAAATAGTCTAATAAAATGCTGAAGACCACCCAATGCCACAGCAGAATGCTAATATCAGATGAGTCATCCAAAAGCTAAAACTGAAAAGATTAATCTAGCACATAAAAGAGAATAAAAACATCAACAATTTATACTGCTGTCAGATTATAAAATGTAGAGATGGTTCTAAACCTTAGTTCATATAAAAGATCACATTTTTAGAACAATAAAACAGCAAGATAGCATGACCCTATACATAGTCTTTTAGAAAAAACTCTAAGTGGTCTCTAGGTTTGGGCACAATGGTAACTAAGAGGGATATGAAACTTCCTGAAATTGGTTTGAGTCAGGCTATGATATGACAAAATGTGTAATGAGACTAGACAGACTTCTGGGACAAGTTAGGAAAGCGAATCATTACAGGGCCTCTCATAGGACATATCATGACTGGCATTTGTTATTACTGAAGCTTAATCTACAATTTCTAAAATCAAACATTGAGATAAAACATAAATCAAATGGATGAATATAATAAGCACACATCCAGAAAATAAGCAAATGGTTGCCACAGAATGAACTCAAAAGGACCTGAAGCCATGAACCCAGAAATCTCATCTAATATGTGATAATTGCAATATTTCATCAATTATTATCACACTGGACCATGTGCACATAAAAGTTCTGGGAAGAAGCAAAATCAAGAGATCACAAAGAAAAAGACAAAAAAGTATAGAGATTAGAGAGAAGAGACCAAGCAAACAAGGAGACTAGGGCACAGGAAGAGCAGGGAATCTCACTAAGAAGAGAGTTCCCATTCTGGAAACAGATCTTTGACCCATAATGGTGCACAGGGCGCTGGTAACCAAGGTAAATTGCAAGAGTCTGGGGCCCAGAGGAAGTCACTACTGGCCCCATGGAGACCAGGAATCAACGTGGAGACAGGTGAGTTGGAAGCTCAGCTCTAGACTGCTACCACGTCATCAGTAGAATATTTTATGTCAGTGGCAATTTCCAAACAAGTTTACCTACCACAACTTTCCATATTGTTTAATTAACTGAGATTAAGTTGAACAATTACTAAGTGCTATGATTAAAGGATAATATCACATTCCTGTGACCTTACCTCATCAGACAATTGTATCCAAAGGTAATTCTCCTGAATTCCATTACAACTGAAGTTCAAGGAAGAATCTAATCTGGTTTTTCTTGACTTCCCCTAAGAAGATCATTTCCCTCAAGATGTGATCAGCACAGAAAGAAAAATGGTTTTAAAGACTAGCAACCCTTTGTATCCAGTTACTCTCATCTGCCCAGATGTAAATCTCCCATCTTGCCTGGGAAGGCATAATTGACTTGCATGTTTTCCAGTATGCTTTACCTGCCCCCAAAAGCCTAAGGATGTCATCACTTTTAGGTAGAAAGAGCACTATATATGGTGTCATATACCCAGTATTTGGTAGAATCAGGTGTCCCATAACCTTCACCTTCCCAACAACTGTACCTTGAAACTTCCTACAATCCACCACCATGATCAGAACATTCCAGACCATCTTCCCAAGCAGGCCTAAGCGTCACATATCTGGGATACACATCTGTGCCATTACCACTAACTTCAATTTCTTGATAGTCATTTAAGAACCTTTCCTTGGGTATTTTATAGTTTCAAACTATTTTCATACATATTCTCATTTGATCCTAGTAACAGTCCCACAATATAAGCAATGCTGCTACTTTTCTTTCATGCGGAAGTCTAAAAATTAAAGAAGTGCAGACAACAGACCAAAATTTCAAGCAGTGTAATATTTTTAAAACTTTTTTCTCCTCTCTTTATCTTAATCACATCCAAATAAAGATAACACTGGGGCCCATAGAATGATCCAAGAGGCCCATAAAAAGAGTAGTTTCTGCTGAGCTTGGACAGCAGATAAATCGAATCACCTTTGAATACTTTCCAATCTCCCAGGGAAATGTCCCCACAAGGACACTGCACTTTGGATCATCCTGTTTACCAATCTAAGTGAGAAATCTATTTCCTTGGGAAATCACAGACCTAACTGTTTCTAGTGTACCTACCTGGACAGCTAAAACAATGAAGAGCCAACTATCTCTACTGTGATTCCCTGCATGTCCTATTCTGCCCTGTCACTTACTCAGAATTGGTTGCATATTAATAAATTATTTGCTTATATATCTGCTTCTCACTGCACTGAAGACCAAAAGGAGGCCTTGAATCCCCACTCAACTAGCACCTAGCATAGAACACAAGCATGTATTCAAAAGTTCAAACACAAAATGTACAGAAATCATGAAAACACAAACTTCCCACTGGATTCACTGACCCCCCAACCCAGAGGTTTAAAGGGGAAACTGCTCCAGTTGCAAAACATGGTAATAATAGGAAAACATTTTCGTCACATTCACAGTTATTTTGTCCAAATCTGTTTCCCCATGTCTTGATTTTCTTTTATTAATTAACAGATGAATGGATATTAAATTTTCTATGCCAAGTCTGGGCTCCTAGAACCTTACATAATCCCAATACAGTAAATCTTAATCTATTCAGTCTAGACTGAAGTCTGAGAATTGTGTTATTTTTATTGATGTCTTAGGTAAGTCTGATGACTAACAACCCATTCACCCAACAAGTGTTATACACTAGGTATGGTTTTCATTCCAATACACCCAATGTAGCACTGCCTGTTGAAGCTGACCCACAGTCATGTTTGAAGATGCTATGTGAGGTGTTCCCTCCAGGGTCTCATTCTATTCCATTAAAAACAGAGCTTCTGGAAAGGCTCTTCCCTACCTTGTCAATGTCTCATCCTGATGCAAACTACAGCAGAGACAACCTAGTGTGCATGTCTGCTCCTCCTGTTCTTGGGAAGATGCAAGAACAGGGCTTTCAGGTAAGCCGTGCAAGCTGTACAGGTTCCAGGGAGGGAAAAACCAGTGCCTCCAGAGAATCAGCTATGCTGGGACTGGGAGAAGCCACAAAGAAACCAACTAGCCAGCCTTTCTGGTAAGCTGCACAAGCTGCATGGGTTCCAGGAAGGGAAAAGTCAGATAGCGCCTCCCGTGAGCCTACCAGCGTGCAGGCTGAGAATCAAATACCCTGTCGTCCCCCTGCTCCCCGCTTAAGCAACCGGCTGGTTCAGAGGACAGGCTGAGTTGATAACAACTAAGGTGCATAAAGCAACTAAATGCTTGTCTTGTTTGGTTGATTTTTCAGGTCTGGGGCCAGTGGTCTGAGCATCTGTTGGGAGGATGACCGTATGCAATATAGCAAATAAGGGGGATTTCCTTCTATCTTGTGTTTGAAGTCCAATAGTGTTCTCACTGTTTTGCTTTGTTCTGATTAATTGTTTTGCTTTATTCAATATTCTGTTTTGATTGGCTTTATTCTGTTTTGTTTTTGATTTGATTTTGCTATACCTGATGGAGTTTGTTTTTGATTTGATTTTGCTATACCTCTTGTGAGTGAAGATAACAAGATACACTATGGTAGCTATTGCTGTTTTCCTAGTATCCTGCTTTGAAGTTCTGTACCAATTTTGCTGCATTGTTTTGATTGGTTTTGTTCTGTTTTGTTTTGCTGGCTTTTACTATCTTTAAAATAAAAAAAAAAAAAAAAAGAACAGGGCTTTCAGTAAGTGCCAGAATGGTCACATGGATGCTGCCTGAGAAATAGCAGGGCAGCTGAGTACTCAGCACCAGTGCTACCACAGCTGCTAAGCAGCTCTTGAAGTGTAAGCAATAAGAATCTACTAAGTGCAAAGCACCACAAGCAGTTCTGTAGTAGAAATAAAAACTCACTCACATACTTATTATTGATCACTGTGGGCTCTAAAGCCAGAGAGATCTGCAATCAAATCACAAGCATACCTCTCTCTGCTTTCATTTTCCCATCTCCAAAAGGAGAAAATGCCACCTTCTCAGAGGGCTATTGTTACAGCTATTATCAGAAAGAGCTGTGAAATCCCTACAATGGGTGCTCAATGGATAGCAGCAGTTGTTATTTCTACATCCCAGCACTAAGTTAGATACCAGCTTAGAGAGATACATAGCCTAGCACAGCATTCCAAATACTGAAAGTTTATACCCTACAACTCAGCTGACAAATATATGTTAATCCCAAAGGTTTGTATCATTCAGTTTAGTTTTGTCTCGCAGTAGTGGGGACTGAACCCAGGGCCTTCACACTTCCAGCCCAACCACCCACTCCTCTTTTTTTAAATTTTGAGACAACGACTTGCTAAATTGCCCAGATTGGTCTTGAACTTCTGACCCTCCTGCCTCAGCCTCTCAAAGTACTGGGATTCCAGGCCTATGCCCCTACTGCCTGCTAATGCCAAGCAATTTATTCAGCATTATTAGTTATGGTGAGACTTAGAGGAGTCCCCGTCCCTGAGTTAGGGGGATGTACAATGTAAGTGGGAAAAGCTAATATTCATAAGTCAAGTCACAGATACTATAATCATGGTACTGTGTTCAGAGGTGTCATAAACTCTCTAAACTCTGTCGAGTTCAAAAAGAGGGAGGTAGAGAGTTCTTCCAGGGTTGGAGCAAGACTCAGCTCCAACCCTGGAAGAACTGGTGGTTGGGAAAGATTTGGATTTATTCGTATTTTTCAGCACATAGTCCCTACTATGGACCCAGGACCAGACTTACCATGAGCCAGAGCAGTTTAATAAAATAGAATGATCCACCTTGAGGAGACTGTAGCCACATGAAAACCAGTATCAGTGTATCAGGGTTTATGATGGTTTAGATGTAAAATGTTCCAACCCCAAATCTCATGTGTTCAGAGGTGGGGCTTTTGGAATATGACTGGATTATGGGGTTGCTGTGCTCACTGGTGAATTAAACCATTCATGAGTTCTTAGCTGACTGTGCTGTTATAAGGTGGGGCCCGGTTGGAAGATGCAGGTCACTGGGGGATAACCTGAAAGTATATTTTTGTCTCCAGGGTCTCCTCTTTCTTTTTCTGCTTCTTAGTCACCATTGTGTGAGTAGATTTTCTCCACCAGGCCCTCTGTCACGCTATTTCTGCATTGTAGCCTGCCAACCATGGACTGAACCCATTGAAAATTGTAAGCCAAATAAACTTCTCCATATTTAAATTGTGGGTATCAAGTATTTTGTTCCAGGACAAGAAAATTAATAATACACAGTTCTAAGAGGATGACACAATGTGCTAATGAAGCAGAGATCTAGAACAACTTCAGAGGGTGCAGCATTTGATCTGAGCCAATTAGAGAGGACATTCAGGCAGGGAAAGTACACCAGGCAGAGATGTAGGAAAAAATATTATATACCTGAGGCAGTGACAGGACTGGTCTGGGCAGAAAAAGGAGTGTATTACAGGTTAGCTGGCAATAATGAGAGGTTTAAAAGAAAACTGAAGTTGAATAGCAAAAAGACAAGCTTTACTTACTCAATTTAGGAGAGGTGACCTAGAGAAAAGGTACACAATAACGTAAGGCATAAGTGATCACTTATGAGAGAAGACAGAATTCTGAGGAGGACAGATCACAGAGAGCTAGATGTAAACTGAGTTTGAGAGAAGCCATGAACACACGGAAAATGCAAAAAATACAAAGACAGAAAAGCTTTGCTAGGAACCAACGCAAAACATCACAGCATGAGATGACAAGAAAATTCACAAAAATCAGTATCTGCATATAAAAAGCCTTCAAATTCTTGTGAATCTCTGTCTGCAGGGAAAAGGTGCAACCAAGACAGAGGTTATCAAGACTTGGAGAAAGAATCAATGGATTCAGCAGGACCCACCTTGGAGTGACTCAGCCACCAAACTCATCAGGTGACAGGGAAGTCCCTGACTGGCCTTGCAGGCCAGCAGTCAGTCACTGGTGGTTCAGAAACTTCCCCAATGCAAACTGGTTTCTTAAAATAATAAAACGAAACGAGAGTCAACTGTAGAACAAATTTTCCCCATTTATACAACTCATACACTGCCTTATGCTAACAAATTAACTTAAAAACAATAGACACTTAAATATTTTAAGGATGAAAAAGGAAGGACACAAAAGATAATGAAAAGTAGGAAAATCAAACCTCTTAAATGAAGATGATTATACAGAAACATACATTGAAAGACAACTATTTTTGAGACATTTTCATTAAGGGTTGTTGAATAATGATGAAGAAAAGTATTAATAGTTAATGTAATATTAAATATTTCATTCTGGAATGATTGACTTTTGTAAATATGTGCAAGGAATGAATACTTCATGATCAGAATTAAACCATAGGAGAACAGATTGCTGAGTGAACTGAAATAACAATTCAGTTGAATGAATATGTCCCCAAAGACAGACAGTGCAACATGATAGTACAAAAATCCAAGTGCAGATGGAAATATAGCATATAATAAAGGCAGCATTTCCAATAAGTGTAAAAAAATTAATGTAATAAATAGTGCTGGAAAAACTGGATTGCCATTTAGAAAAATACAAAATTAGATCTGTATCTCATACTGCGTCTTAGGATAAATATCAAATACGTGAGAGATCTGAATTACATTTTTAAAAATAAACTAAATCATCCAAGTACTGAAAAATAAAACATGGGCAACTTCCTTTATACTCTGGAAGTGAGGAAAATCTTTCTAAGCTTTCAAATTTAGACATCAAATAAAAGACTGATCAATTTAATTATATAAAAGGATACAACTATAAAAACATAGCAAAAATAAAAAATGCCATAGAAAAATTACTAAAGTTTTGATGTGATAATGTTGCAATTATGTAAGGTTTGATCCATAAGACATATCTCTTAAGTATTTTATGATGAAGCATCATAATTTTTACAATTTAAAATGGAACAACAAAGCCGTTTGTAAAGGGGTATAACACAAACATGGCAGTTTTATTGATGACTGGTGAACTCAAGTAGTGAATATAGAAATTCACTGCACTAGTCTTTTGATTTTTTAATTTTTCAAATATAACTAGTTGTATGTAGTTTAAGGAGAAACACAACATATTAAAATTCAAAAAGTAAATGGCAAAGTAGAAAAACACTGGAACACAACACAGAAAAAGTGCTTGTATTCCTAATGTACAATATCCTCCTAAACTTTTGGAAGAAAAACACTTAAAACTGAAAAAACACGGCAAAATATGTAAATAATTTACTAAAACACAAGTACGAATGGCTTTTAAATAAATAAAAAGATGTTCAGTTCAGTAATAATAAAGGAAATGGATGTCAGAACTACACAGGGTTACAACTTCTGACTTTTAGATTAGCAAAAACCCAAATCTGATGATATATTCTGTTAGCAAAGTATAGAGAAGGAAACATCTCCAGTAAGAATGTAAAATGGTATATAATCTCTCTAGAGATAAGTCTGGCAATACCTAACAAAATTGCATATACATTTACCCTTCGATTCAGGAACTTCACTTCCAAGAACCTATCCTAAAAACAAGCTGGCAAAATTATTAAATAACTTATGCATAAGATTATACATGGTAACTGTGTTTGTAGTGGGACAAGACTAGGAATGATCGAAATGTCAACCAACAGGGAATAAACTACGGTCACCATGATGAAATACTATAAAGGTATAAAAAGTAATAAAAAGGAGTGCCATTCACTTGCATAGATGATTTCCAAGACCTGTTATTAGGTGGACAAAAAAATCAACAGCGATAAAAAAGTTAATGAATGTTATAAATAATAAGACAAACCAATATCTTGCACCTTCTAATTAATATGACACACTAGGAAGGATACAACATCATTTCTAGGACTTCCAGTCCCATATGCTAACCCTAAATCTAGTCAAAAGAAAATATTAGGCAACCCCCAAACAAGGGCCATTCTACAAAATAACTGGTCAGCACTCTTAAAAACTATGAAATGCATAGAACACAAAGAAAAGCTAAAGAACTATTCTGCACTAAAGAAGACTACAGAGGGTTGGGGATTTAGCTCAGCAGCACAAGCACCTGCCTGAAAAGCGTGAGGTTGTGGGTTCGATCCCTGGTATCAAAAAAAAAAAGAAGAAGAAGAAGAAGAAGACTACAGAGAGATAGCAACTAAACATATTGTGCCAGCCTGGACTGAATCCTAGAGCAGAACAAAAATTATTTTTATTTATCCATAAAAGAAATTAATGATCAAATTTGAATAAAGTTTGCAGATATGATGTGTTATTATTTCACTATTTATTTCCTGATTTGAAAACTGTACTAAGACTACGTAAGCAAATAGTCTTATTCTTAGGAAATCTACAGAGGTAAAGGGAAAATTATATCTGCAACTCATTTTCAAATGATTCCAAAAAAAAAAAAAACCCGAGTGTGTGTGTGTGTGTGTGCGTGTGTGTGTGGAAAGAGACAGAGAGAAAGAGAGACAGAGAGAGAGGTGGATTAGTGGACAGGAATGAGGGAAGAAAGAGAATGCTGGAAGCGAGGGAATTGGAATTCTGAATCTCATTTTTGCAACTATTCTTTAAGTTTCAAATGAATTCAAAATAAGAAAAAATATTCAGACAGTGAATATAGCATGTTCCCTTTTATGTAGAGGTTTAGGGGCAAATGAAAAAATATTTACATTTGCAAAAAACAAACACTGAAAAGATCACCCCAAAACTAATAAATATGCATGCTTATGTATAAGATGAAGAAGGATAAAGATAGAGACTAGATATCTCTGAATGTACCATGTGAATAGCTTTCATTTTGGAGTCATATATTTTAAGTATTCAAAAAATAAAACATTTTTAAAAGCACTAAAAACTAGAAACAAACAAACTTAATTGTATCTCAAATTGGTGACAGAGCATCCATAGAAAAATCAACACTTCAAAGGTCTTTAGAATACAGTATTTTGACAACAAATACATTGTAGAATACATTCAGTAGACAGAGAGAACTGCAATAAATTAAATTTACTCATTAGTATTATAGTGGTAATATTGATATAGCATTTTCAAACTATTCCATATATGTAAGATGAGACATTGAAAACCAAGATTTTTCAATTATATATATATAGAGAGAGAGAGAGAAACAATATATATATAATTGAAATGTATGTTTATATATATATATATATATATATATATATATATATATATATAGTCATTCCTTCTCCATGAAAAAAGAAACAAGACTCCCTGAAAGCAGAGCTGATGCCAGACCTGGGTTAGGAATGGAGAGATAAGTCCAGGATTATCTTGACATGGCACAAAGCAAGAAAATCATAAAACCTAACAGAAAAAAGGAAAAACAAAAATGAACCAGGTGATGTCAAAAGTACACAGGAGCCAAACTGAAGAGATTGCTCCTATCAAAATACTAACATGGACATCAAAAAAAAAAGAAGACTGTAAAGCTGGGGGGGGGTGGTATACACCTAGGTGCAAGCATGCATACCCATGGTTTTAGCAGCACAACTCATAATAACAACATCTTTCAAGCAGCATATATGCCCATCAACAGATGACTAGATAAAGAAAATGAGGTATTTACACACAATGGAGTACTACTCTGCCATAAAGAGGGATAAACTTCACTTGTTTGTAGATTATTCTGCCTCTACCTCAAATGATCAATTTTTCCTTATGTCTCCCAGTTGGGGCCATTGCCAACACCACTGTACTAGTCCCCAAAGAGGTGAGGTTCTACTTCCTGGGGTAGTTTAGACAAATACAGAAGAGAGAGTCCTTTCTCTTAGGTAACAATTGCTAATTTTCACTGTTACTGCTCTTTCTCTTGATTGTAATGATTAACATTTGTTGAACACTTAATATGGTAGAGCCAGTACTGTGTTAGCTTACTTTCCATTGCTGTGGGGAAAAAGAAAACAAAAAACAAAGCAAACAAACAAATAAAAACTTCCTGACAGAAATCAGCTTAAAAGAGGAAAGACTTATTTTGGTTCACAGTTTCTGAGGTTTCTGTCCATAGTTACCAGCCCTGCGTTCCTGGTCCTTTGGCAGGCAGGATGCTCATGGTGCGGTGGGGAGCATGTGCTGAACAAATCTGCTCACCTCACGGCTGCCAGGAAGTAGAGAGAAAGAGATGGAGGAACCAGGGACGAGGCAGACCTTTCCAGAGCCTGCCCTCAGGGATACACCTCCTCCAGCTAAGACCTACTCCTCCCAATAAGGCCATCAAATTACTAATCCACCAATAGGTAAATCTACTGTTGAGAATAGAGTCGTCATCATCCAATCACCTCCCAGGCCCCTCCTCTGAGCCCTGCTGCACTGGGCCCCACATCTCTAACACAAGAGCCTTTGGGGAAGGGAGGTTCAAGACCCAAACTGCCCCAGGGCTGAGCACCTTTATGATCTCCTCCGTTTACAAATGCACCTGCTGAGATTCTTGGAGATGATCTTCCCAAAGTTACAGAGTTAATAAATGAAAATGCTAGAGTCTTTTCCTGTGCTTTTCTGAAAATGGGGGTGCCATGCCTGTGACCACCAGCTGTGAGATTTGGGACTCAGCACTTGGTCTCAGTTTCTTCATCTGCAAAATGAGGAAGCTGGAATAAAGCTTCTCTTGAACTCTGAACGCTTCCCCTCAGAAAGGCAGTGTTTCAAGTGAAAAAAAGTCCTAGTGCCCTGAATTCAGAAATAACAAAGTTATCTTCCTACATCTGCCCTCTCCCCATAAGGAACTCTGCTCCCATAGAAAGGAGAGTAAACAGGAAGCTACAGTGCAGAGGCTCTTTTCAGAAACCAAGAGATGCACTCCAGATGAAGGACCAGGGATACCAACACTTCTGCAAGCACCTGGGTAGCAAAAGATTGCTGAGGAATGCACTTGGTAGAGGGCAAGATAAAAGACCAAGTCTAGGGAGAAATTACACATGGAAAATTTGGAGAAATACATGTTAAAAGGTAGGAGGAAACAAAAATCTAAAAGCATTCTCTCCCCATTTCCTGCCCCAGATTCTCTATTCTTTCCTTGTTTTCCTATTTGACCACAAGCTTAATGACTGTACAAATTTCCACCATTTGAACGAACTGTCACTTGTACACCAATTCCTCAAATGTGAATATTTCAGCCGTATTTCCACTTCTTGTTATAACAAGTAAAACAATGATCAATATAAGGATAAAATGCATAAAATGTTTTACCATATTTAGGCTATTTCTTTAGAATTGATTCCCAAATTAAAGAATTCCTTGGTTAAAGGGGACAAAAGGTTGAACGAAGTATCTTGTTTTATACAGATATACATATATACATGTATGTATACATATACATAAAATCAAATTGCTTCTCAAGAAGTTGTACCAATGCACACTCCCACCAGCAGCACCAAGATATCCTACTATTCACAGGATCTGTTCACATTTGTCATTTGGCCATGTACCGACTGTTACCATTCCTGCTGCCTCCTCCACACCATCCGTTTCCTTTACAACAAGCCAAGAAGCCCTCTCATGTTTCACTCTTCAAGTCTTCAGAGGACAATTCCAGGCAATTCCAACTGTCCCTGTAACTCGCCTTATCTGAAAAGAATGCTTTCTGTTACCCTTCGATAACTTACAGAGACAAGAAAGATTCCACAGCCCTGTCAGTGAAGTGCTCTGGGCTGCAAGAGAAAGCTGGAGCAGCAGCAAGTATCAGGGAGCCAGAAGCGCTAGCCTAAGCCTATAATCCTAGCGTTTTGGGAGGCTGAGGCAAAAGGACTGCAAGTTCCAGCCCACCACAGACAACTTAGCTACTTAGTGAGAACCTGTCTCAAAATACAAATTAAAAAAACGGTCAGTGATGTAGCTCAGTGCGAAGGTTTGGGTTTAAGCCCCAGGACTGGGAGAAAACAAAATTAGGGAAACTACTGATTAATTTTAATAAAGAAAAAAAGTCATGCAAATAGGTTCCTACTATTTCTTTTTAATTGATTGAACCCTCTTCATGCTGGCAATATTTTAAATTAAAAAAAAATGAACAGCAGTAGAACAAGTCCTTTGCTTATATTTTGCCATTTGTTGTTTTTTTGTTTTGTATGGGTTTTGGCTTTTGGAGAGCATGGAGTAAACCCAAAAAAGATTTCAGCTTTATTGAAACAGAAGCTGAAAGCAGAGACACCCCTGTACAGTCCTCAGGGAAACACAGACACCCAGGCTCATTGCCTGCATAGTTATGTCTGTTGTAAATCCTTCCCCGTTAATCACGTTTCATGTTGGCTGAGTCTGACACGAAGCTTCCAGATCACATGTGCAAACTACAGAAAGGTAAGGACCTCTGGAATGCTTGCAGAGACTTTCTCCAGACCTCTTGCCGCGCTATCTAATGAACTGCTGGAATTATTTCTGTCCACAGTCCCTGGGCAGGTCCCCCTCCTCCATCTGTTAAAACAATACAGCATTTAATTTTCTAGATCTCTCCTAAAAATGAAAACATCCTACAGGGGCCCAGAAATTATTCTTGCTCCTTCTCAAAATGTTCATGTTGATGGAGAATCGTCATATGATCAAGACAAGTGGCTCTTAACCTGGGATCCTAGAAATCCCCAGGAACTTTGCTGAGAGTCCACAGGGCCACTGAAATGATATGTGAAGTTCTCTGTTTAGGAGCAGTTTTCTGAGAAGAGAGGCCAAAGCTTTCACTAGATGCTCACAGGGTCCATGACTCAAAAGAACTCAGTATCCTCCCAAAGGAAGTATCTGACTCACCCACACCTCTACCCCAAACTCCTGGCTCAGCCCTGGCCACATACCGGGTGTTCATCAACTTAAAAATATAAATTAACTAATATCTATTCCAAAAACTGTAGGATACACGAGGGCTCTACAAATGCTGATTAATCACGCAAAGAAACTATGACAGTTTTTTCTTTAAAAAAAATAAAAGAGTTGACTGTAATATCAAGACAGAGCCTTTGCTAAGCAACTGGTATTGATGAACCATTTCACTATCTTTTCACCAGTATCTTCTTATAACAACCCTGTGAAGGAAGACCATGATATATGCCCAGTGCCTAGAAGACACAATAAACGTTCACTGACTGGTATGTAGCTAAAAAAAAAAAAAAAAAAAAAAAAAAGTGGAGACAAAGGACGGATATGTGCACTTGTCCATCAGTAGATGGCCAGCAGCCAGAAAGGGTCCATAAGGCTCCCTCGAGACAGTGGAATCCCTGTTGTGTTTTGACACACACATGTGTGCACGCAGGGGCACAAACACACACAGAGACACAGATCACACAGCTTTTCCTGTACAGAACCCTTCCAAAGTTGGAAGGACGCAGCCCCAACAACAGTTTCCAGTGGGACTCTTGATAGAAAGGAGAACTAAAGGTCATCCTAGCTGCAGCTTGAAAAGCTACATTCACAGCACCAGCTCCCCTTTGTATTTCAGGGAACATGATGACACATTCGTTCAGCAGTGGCATCAAAAGCACGTCCAACAGTCAGAGAGAAGGGAAGCCAGCAGCCCAAGCAGAGGAGTTGCTGGCATTTCTGGAAGCCCTTATGATCTGTCCTCCAGGGCTCATAATTTATCCTCTGACTTTCCTATTTCCTTCTTCCGTCCTCTGATACAAAAAGGACGGTAGCTAGGCTATAGGAGTTCATGCCTCCTGTCTGTAGAAAGAAAAACTAATGGCAAATTATATAGCAAAAATTCATGTTTTAAAAGAAGAAAGAGTTACCAAAAAGTCAACAGTAACATGTCAGACACTGGCTGCAAGCCATTAAGCAGCAGCAAGTAAATCTATACACAAACCTAGTCACTATGACCTGACATTAATCTGATAAAGAGAGGCCCAATGTATGGAAACCTGCACTATCTGGAAAGACATCCAATGCAAACAGAACAAAATGCATTAAAATAAGCTCCTGTCTCTAGGAAAGTGAAACTGGCATTTTCCGATTATTAGATTATGCCCTGGAAAATGGATTAATGCTGTCACAGAGGCATCTCCAAGTCCATTCTTACTCCCTGGTACTGTGATATATATATATCAAGTATCCCAAAACTGATGAAATATATGCTAACTACTTCCCCACACACTGGGAAAAAGGGGCCATAGGAACATCAAAGAAAACAGAAGGGAAAGATGTCTGAGAAAATTGTACTTATTGAAGAGGATGTTAGTGTGGGGAGGGAGGAAGCCAGAGAAACTCTGCTCATATACACAGTAACTTCTAAAACCATCACTTAGCCAAATATGAAAGTATGAAGAACGTATCCTGTTTATTTGTACTTCTATTTCCTAAGTACATGTAAGTCATCTTCTGTGTGCCCATGATCGCTCACGGGTTGGAAGTTTGTGCAGGAGTGGGATGTGTTTTCTGCGGCATCTGTCCCTCGCTGGTCTCCGTCTGTGATGCAGCAGTCTGAAGTGGCTTCTTAGTATACAGTGACTGATACTCAAGGCTTAACTTCTAAAATAACCCCTCACCCTAACACGAAAGAGTAAAGCATAAAAAAATCTCCATCCTATGCGTGGGATTAGCTGTCCATGCAAATTTCCTAGAAGTAGTGTGTTCTAGAAGCACTGGACAGATAAGGTGAGTAGACCTCCCTGGGGCATTGAGAAATGGTCACCCTAAAATGTGGGTGATGATGAGCAGGCCTGGGAGTCAGAATTACAGAGGAAGATGGCAACATCAGGCCCCGCACATAAAAGTGAATCATCTCCCAGCTTCTGCAGAAGAAAGTGCTGTGAGTGTAACCCTGGAACTCACACTCCCTAGACTAAGAGCTCAGCCTCCAGAAAGCTGAACCCACGTCTTAAAGAAAACATCCCTTTTAAGAATGATAAAGGACGCAAAGGAGGATGGCACATCCAGCAACAGCAGCTTGAAAATCCTTTTCATGAAGGCTGATGCCATTTTCTTGGTCCTCTACTTGCTGCCTTTCACCTTGTCTATCTCACGTCCTGAGAGAACTCAGGACCCAGGGAGGCACGTCCTGTGCAGAGACCAGTAAGAAATGTCAGAATTCACGAACTGCATTCTTGCTATTATGGTTTGATGAGGTGGTAATAAATCTGTTTTTTTTTTTTTAAGTCAGAGGCTGACCTCATCCCAGACAAAACTGACAAAACCAACTTTTGGATTTCATTGTCTACCTTCCCCACCCTCCAGCCCCCATTTTCTGTCTGAATCAAGTGCTCTTTCCTGAGTTACTCTACCAGCCCCAAACTGTCAATGGCACTTACTGCTGGTCAGCAAGCCACACACTGAGCAGTAAACCTCTAATCATCCTGAATGACGTTTCCAGACATTCATGTTCCTCAGCCCCCTTCACAAATACTTCTGATGGTTCCTACCATAGGTGATCAAGCACCAAATATCTCAACGATCCTTATACTTTTTTTTTACTATTTTAGTTTCTTCTATATACTTAACAAAATTTGAAATTAGCTATCTTGCTTTATTTGTACAATCATTTATCATTAGTCTCCTTCCTCTCCCTTTATTCATAATTCCAACACCCATTCTGGTTTGTAAAGCTCAAAAAGAACAAAGATTATGCAAGTCTGTCTTGCACATTGCTATATTCCCAGGACCCCAGACAATGTCAAGCTCATTAGAAGCTCCTGATCATATCTGTTGAATGAAAGCACACAAAAGTAAAATAAAATAAAATAAAATAAAATAAGAAAATTTGTTTCTTCCTATATGAGGAGATAGGACAGAAATTCTAGTCATTCTGGGAGATGAATGATCATAAGTATCAGTCACTATTTACTGAGAAGCTACTTAGAGTGCTGCAGCACAGATTCAGATCAGCAAGAGAAAGCTGCCACAGAAAACATATCCCACTCCTGCAAGAACATCCAATCCAGTCATGGGGAGCAGTCATGGATACACAAAAGATGACTTACATGTACTTAAGAAACAGAAGTACAAATGAATAGGAGACAGTGGAGCAGAATGCAATGCACTGACTGGGCAGGCCCAGGTGAGGTCAACGGGATTATCCTAGCAGGAAGAGCTGCTGAAGGAGGGGCCAGGCAACCAACGCACCTGATTCCCCAGTTAATTTTCATACAGGACAGGTTACAAGATGTGTTGTTACTTATGGCAACTTGATTAGGGTACAGTTTTCAGTTATCAATCAAACACAAATCTTAAGTGTTGCTGTGAAGGTATTTTGTGGATGTGATTAAGGTCTCTGATTGGCTGGCTGTAGGTAAAGATTATCCAAAGAGATATAGATGGGCCTGACCCAACAAGCTCGAAGGCCTGAGGAACAAAGCCAAGACTTTACTCAAGAAAAAAACTCCACCTATGGATAGAAGTTACCATCCCCTTTAAGGGGTGAATGGTGGCCAGAAGAGAGGAGATGCTCTCCTGGGCAGCCTAAGCTCCATGCCACAACCCACTGTGGGGCTGGCAGGACTCCACTAGGGAATCAGACCCACTTCTGCAGGCTTGACGTGCGGATATCCCACCAAGCACGTCACACCTGGACTACCTCCTGTCCTCCTCCTACAGAAGCAACTGTGCTTTCTACAGGAATCAAGATTACCCAGCACGGACTGGCTGCCCGTCTCAAGTGTCACCTCCCCAAGGCCATCAGGAGGAGAGGTGTAGGTGTGCCCTTGCCCTTGTCTCAAGGGACCCAGAATACTCAGCTCTGATTCCATCAACTTGCCTCCTTCCACTCACCCCATCTCCACCACCTTCTAGCTGATCTACCACCAACCCAACGCACCCATTCAGAGATGCCACCCAAGACAACAGACAAAGCATGGGTGCTGAGGTCAACATGATGGAGGAGCCACAGACCTGTCCAGAGAGCACTTCGACTCTGGACCCCCACATCTTTTAACTGGAGATTACAGCAACTCATCCTATTGGGTTATTTATGCAAAAAGTGCTTTTGTTATTATGTCATGGACATGCTTATAGTGCTAATACACTCAGTCTATGGCATGTGCATGCCTATACTTGAGGGAGTTCTTAGGCCAAGTGATTTAACCTAAGGTGTGAGAGTAAGAGGAAAACACACACATTCCTTTCTCAGAAATGACAGCTTCATCACACCACTGATAAAATCATTCAATCATCTTTGGGGTATCTATCTCTTCAATGTGCATCCATGTCAGAATGTCTTATATTGCAATCTCTGAGGAATCAGAGCCTGTCTAAAAGTCCAAACATATTCCTAATGGTAAAAATAACAGGCAAACAATGATGAATGATATGAGACTGGGATGCACCCTCCAGATAGCCACTAATCTAATGCCTTCAACTTGTTTAGAGATACATCTTGGAGCTCAAAGGGGCTGAAAGATGTTGCCAGGACTATAAATCAAAAACCCAGTGACAATGAAATCAGAATCCAGAATCAACATTCATGCCCTTCTATTACAGGGTAGGACACTCTTAACATGAGATGACAACTCAGACCTTCTTTCCCAGGGCTTTGCTGGCTTCCACAGTCACTGTATAGTCTCTCTGTTGGCCATGCCAAGTAGACATTTGAAAGCACAGCAAGTCTTCAGAGAACGTAACTAGTTCCTAACCATCAGAGACAGGCAGGCTGACAGCAAGGAGACAGCTCTGAGAAGTGTGATTACAGACAGATGGTACCAGTTAGTTGGAAAAATCTAGAGTTTCATTAAATAAGGCACCACTAAAAATAATAGAGATCCCAGAGTAACGCAGTGACCTTATGCTGCAGGACAGAGAGAGGAGTCAGGGGATGAGGGAGCAGTAGCTTGAACAGCCAGCATAAGGGTCAGATCCTTCAGCTCCCACAAACTGTCACTAATCACAATTACTCATAGACTGCCACCACAGCAGTGAGGCTTCCAGGACTGCAGGATGGCAGCCCCATAGATATCAGCTAGTTCAACTCTTCCCCAACTTGAGCCAACTTTAGCATATCTCTGCCACATACCTAACAGAGAGCAGCACAGCTTCTCAATGACTATGAGGAAACTCGACAGCATGCAAAGAAGCCTACTCCATTTTTAACCAGGAACATCTTTATTATATTTGGCAGACAGCAGCTTCTCTGAACACCATCCATCAGGAAACTTTTGGCAACCAAGTCACACTGCTGACACTGCTTATGCTTTGTGTCATGTAAGACCCTGAAATTGTTTTCACACATGCCATCAAGCCTGGTCTCCATTACTTATACTGGCTTTACTATGGACTAGAGAGCCAACATTCTTGAAGAAATGGATCCTTCCTGTGGGTGAGTTTCTCAGAAATGAGTCCCATCACAAGTCAATGAGTTTGTATTAGTCAGCTTTCCCATTGCTGGAACAAATTATCCAACACCCACAACTTAAAGGAGAAAAGACTTACTTGGCTCACAGTTTCAGGGGATTCAGTACATAGTATGCTGGCTCTAAGATAGAAACATCATGGCAGAAGAGTGTAGCATAACAAAGCTGCTTAGTTCTTGGTGACCAGGAAGCAAAGCAGGGGAAGAGTCCCAGAAAGAAAAAGGCAAAGGACCAGATAGGGACCTCAAAGTCAGCCTCCAGGACTTACCCAGACATATCAAGAAGTATGCTTTACCAATTTCCTACAGCAGTGACAGTGAACCTTTAGAGCTTTCAAAGATACAAACAGCCTGCTGCAGCACCTATGCCATAGGTTCACCACTACCGTCCTAGAGGCTCACAAGCCAATGAAGTTGACAGTTACACTTAGCCTTCATAGAGCTCTTCTCCACAATTGAAGCTGGCACCTCTCACCTCAGTCACATCTGGATCATGGGCAGCCTGTGCCAAAGCATGTGGGATGTTCACTGCAAATCTCTGTTTTCCCAATGGCTTTTACATTCTCTCCTGTATTCATTCTGTTCCCCAAACATACCACACCAGTTCCCACCACAGGACCTTTACTTCCCACTTGTTCCCTGTCTAGTATACTCATCCTGCCTAACCTCAAAGAAGCCCCCAACTGTCCAGAAGCAGCACCCCAGTCACATGCCCAGAAAAGCTATGTCATTTTACTCCACTTTATTTCCTTCAAACCATTCATCACTACCTAAAAATATTTTTGTTTACTGTCTGATTGCCTGCAATTTGTTTAAGGACACAGAGTATATCTGTCTCATTCACAACTATATCTCCAGTGCCTGACACAGCACCTGGCATGGAGTATGTACATCCTCAATAAATATCTGTTAAGGAAATGAATTACCATTGAGTAATGTCATAGGTGTAGCTTAAGCCCTGGCATCAGACACTCCTTGGTTCAAATTCTAGCTCTGCTGTCTATTAGTGCTATGACCTTGGGAAAGCATTTAATCTTACCCAAAGTCACACAGCTAATACAGTATATTTATATATATGCCACAGGGCTTTTTTAAAAATTAGATTTTATTATTTTAAGTATTAGACAGGACTCAGATTCCAAACACAGCTGATGTACAGTAACTTCTGAATTGAAATTAGCAATGTTTCTCACTTGATAATGGCAATGATGATGATGGCAACAGCCTATGTCACACTGATGGACTATTTCCATCACCTAAGGATATCATAATTATTATTTCCACCTGCTGCTAAAAGAAGACTACAGTAGACATAGCAATAAACTGCAGTTAGAAGACCCAGACTACAGTCTGAGATATGACAGACCATTCACTACTGACCTCCGCTGCAGTGGGGAGGAGGAGAAAGAAAGGAGATAGTACATTCATATGAAACAGTGCTGTCTTAGGGTATTATCAATGTTAAACTTCCTTTCTACAATTTAATATTCCCTGGAGCCTTGGGAATATTAAGAGTAATTTGACTAACAGGTATGATGGGTATACATTTGTAATCCCAGCTACAAGTTTGAGGCCAGCCTAGGCAACATATTGAGGCTCTGTCTCTAAATAAAAATTTGAAAAAGGGCTAGATATATAATTCAGTGGTAGAGCATGTCTAGCAAGCATGATATCCTTCTAGTATGCACGGGGTCTCCAATGCTACCAAAAAGAGTTGTTTGGCTGGAGAATGTGTGCCCAAATAAGCAATGGTCTATAAATAATTCAGAGCAAAAACTCACCTAGAAAGCGCAGTACAGACTCAACAAAGAATACAGGCACCCTTTGCCATATAGGGAAGCATAGAGAATTTAACTTTTGTTTCTAGTGCTGGGGATTAAACCCAGAGCCTCACACATACTAGGCAAGCAGTCTACCACTGAATCACATCCCCAGCCTTTAACTTACTAAATAAGAGCCAAGTATTAAAGCACAGGGCAGTGGAAGTCCCGAGACTCAGGTTCAAATCCAGCCATCCACTCACTGACTTTTCCAAGGCCCAAGAACATTTAGAAATCAGAAAAACAGATCCTATTCCTTCCTAAGACACTGCTATCTGCAGCTGGCTGGAGGAAATGAGGGGACAGGACAAGCCAAACTGAAGGAAAATCATAATCCTCACTAAGACACCTTCTTAGGAAAGATCTCCTAGAGAAGAAAATTGGGTTACCTCTTTCAGTATGAGCTTGGTGAGCAGCTGAATCACTGAACTAAAACAGGAACTAATTCCAAGCACCCAATGTGTGTTCTCTTTCCTTCCAGAAACTTATCTCTAATATACAAAGACATCATGAAAACGAGGTTTTAGTACAAAGTACAATTTACATAAAACTTTCCAAAAATTCCTCTTTTGAACCATTTTTATGTTCAGCATTCCATTTTCAATTTACTTTGTACCACTTAAAACCTTTGATATACCTGAAAGTGGAAAAAATAGTATAATGAATGATCCCTATGGACTTATTCCCATTTCAGTCTACGCCTACTCAGGGCATCCTGGTTTCATTCATGGCCACACACTTCCTCGTAAGCCCTTATTTTAAAGCAAATTCCAGGCATCATATCATTTCAAAAGTAAATAATTCAGTCTGCATATTTATAAGACAAAGATCTTTCTTTAAAACATAACCACAATACTACTATCCCGCCTGAAAACAATTTCATCAGCCAGTTATTCCTAGAATTTCTCCTGGTCATCTCAAAAATTTTTCAATTAAGATCTGAATGAAGCTGGGCATGTAAATCCTATAATCCCAGAATTTAGGAGGCTGAGGCAGGAGAATTGCCAAGGGTTCGAGGCCAGCCTTGGCTACAGAGTAAGTTCAATGCCAGCCTGAATTACGTAGTGAGACCCTGTCTCAAAAAAAAAAATCCAAATAAGGTCCACATACTACAACTGGTTAATACACTTTTTTTAATACACAACTTTACCTGCCATTCCCCCATCCCATAATTTACTAAAGTCAGTTAGTGGGAAACTCAGGTAATTATACTGCAAAGTTCCTGGTAGTCTAGATTTTGCTGAATACATTCCCATGGTATTGTTTGACAGGTTCTTCTGTCCTTTGTACATCTTTTTAAAGATGTTAAGCCTGGCAGCTTGATCAGATTAGGCAATTTTTTTGACAAGAACACGGAAGTCACATAATGTCTAGTCGTCTCCCCTTTCATGTCACCATCAGTCGCTGATCATTCCTAAATCCATGGATTGATTTATCAGAGATTTCAAAATGGTAAAAATTCGGCCATCTTCTCTTTATCTCTTAAAGCGATACACTTCCATAAAAAGAAACTTCCCTTCAGCAACTCTTTGTTCATCACAAGTCACTATTTTAAAATGCTTATTTCTTTCCCTTTATCTATTTATTTTTTAAATTTTATTTTAGAGAGACTAAAAGCAAGCAAAATAAAACAGAATAAAGTCAGTCAAAACAAAACAGCGTAAGTGACACAGGATTTCAAAACAAGATAATACAAAATCAACAATGGTTACCATAATGCTTCTTGTTGTCTTCAAAATAGCTGCCCATACCTTCAGACATAGTAAAATCAAACATAACAGAAACAGAATAGAACCAATAAAAACAAAACAATGAATGCATTACAGGACTTCAAAACAAGACATAGTAAATCCAAAATGGCTACCATAATATATCTTGTTATCTTCAAAATAGCTGCCCATGCCATCAGATACAACAAAATCAAATAAGATAAAACAGAATATAACCCAACCAATGGAACAATGAGAACAATACAGGACTTAAAAACAAAATAATAGGGAATTAATAATGGCCACCATCTTCAGAAGGAGATCCCCTAAATATGCTACATTGCCTACTGTTATCCTCTGAACAGATGATCAGACTACTGGCTTTAGGCCTGCAAAGTCAGTGGAACACTAAACACTACAAGCATTAAGTTGTATTTTACCTCGTTAGCTATCATCACAGCCTGTGTTTCTCTGGATGAGCTGGTCGCTTATGGGGGTGAGGGAAGAGGTCGGGTGGGAGGGGGATTGGCTCTTTTTGTCTCCCTGCCCATGCACTGGAAGGGGCTGGCATCTGGCTCTCCCCCAGTCAGCCCATGCATAGTGCCAACTCACAGGAGGTCTTAGCTTCTTGTTCACTTCTTGTTCTCCTCTCCCACAGTCCATGAATGTTGCCGACTCACAGGAGAGGGCTCACATCTAGTTCTCCTCCAGTCAGCCTGAGCATGGCATTGAGTCACAGGAGGTCTTAGCTTCTTGTTGACTTCTTGTTCTCCTCCCCCACAGTCTGTCAATGGCACCAACTCACAGGACCTGGCTGGTGTCTAGCTCTCCCCCAGTCAGCCCACACATGGCACCAACTCATAGGAGGTCTTAGCTTCTTGTTGACTTGTTCTCCTCCCCCACGGTCCATGAACAGCGCCAACTCACAAGAGAAGGCTGGTGTCTCCTTTCCCTTTATTTATTAATTTTCAAAGTAAAGAATATCCCATGGAAGTACTAAAGGTTGAACCTAAATCCTTGCTACAGGCTAAGGGAAAGCACTCTACCACTGAGCCATGTTCCCAGCCTGATTTTTTAAGTAACATAATAAACTCACGCACTTGTGTTTCAATCCATTGCTGTTATCCTTAACAATGTCCAAACTGTCACCACTGGGCTTCCAGAAGAAGCCTCCTCACCAGTTGGTTTCTGAGCCCCTCTGCAATATGACCCTGGAAGTCCCTGCTTGCGAGTGTGACAAGAGGCTCCAGGAACATTTTGTGTGTCTCCTGCTCCAGAATTGCAAAAAGCCATTTCTCCAAAGAGCCCTAGTTTTTTTTCATGGGAAACGGTATTTGGCAAAAACAACCTAGGCTTGAGGAATGCTCACTGCTCATGGGTCAGCATTGTTTCTGGGCTTTGCCAGTAGACTGAGTTAGAACATTTTATTATCTAAGTACTAAAATGCTTAATAAATTTCCATTGTACACACAATCAAATTCAGAACTGCAGGATTTGACTTAACCTCATTGCTCTTGTGTTGGTGTTTCCTTCCTCCTACCAGTATAATTGGTTATTTACCCCACAAGAAATGTCAGGATCTCAGAATAACAATTCTACCACCGACAATAATTAAAAAACAGTCTGGGATGCTTTCTGCACTTTGGTATCTTTATGATATATGCCACTAGGGATGGACAATCAAATCACTATGTTTTAAAGCCAGCTGCCTAAGTTGCTCTGTTCTTCTCTGTGGGCCACGCCAACCAGCTCAATACCATGAGATTAATGTGGTATTCTCAGGGATTGTTTGGCTTTTATTTTTTAATTTTCTTGAAATTGTATTTTCCTCCAAGATCAAACCAAGGAAACAAGGTACATTCAGACAAGACCATTTTATTCCTTTTCCCTCCAGTTATTATCTTTCTCCCTGAGGATAATCTTTTATTATTATTAGTTTCTGGCTTATTCTTTCTTTAAAAAAAAAACAAGCAAAAAGTAAGCAACTACATATTTTTCTCTTTATTAGATAAATGGTACATTGTCCTTTCATTTAGTATATATTCCCCACTCCTTTCACTTTTTCCCTTCCTTGCAGTACTGAGGATTGAACCCAGAGCCTCGGACCTGCTAGGCAAGTGCTCTCACTGAGCTCTACCCCAACCCCCACTGGCTTTTTTCAACTTCACAGTTTTCCATCCTGTGGAGGCCCCAGAGTTGACTCCAACTAGTCCTCTAGTGAAGAATATTTGAGTCATGCTCAGCCTTGTTAAACAAATAGTGTTGCAATGAACAGCAAAGCATATACTTTTTAAAAATATTTTTTACCAGTAAATCTTTGGGATAGATTCCAAGAGGGATTATGAGATCAGAAAATAAACACATACATACTTGTACTAGATATTGCCCATTCCCCCCTCAGAGAGCAGTATTATGGTATTTTACATTCCCCTCACAGCCTTACCTACAGAGTATATGGTAAAATATTTGGAATTTTCTCCATCCAATAAGTAGGAAATGCTATTTTCATATCATGTGCTTTACCCTGAGTCAAGTTAAGCATCACTCCATATGATTGTGAGTCATTTGTAATGATTCATTTTTTTAGTTTTAAGTTCAAGGGTCTATTGTTGGACAGTCTAAGCAAGAGAGAATGTAGACATCTGGAACACAGATGAGAAACACTTCGTATGCCTAGTGGCAAAAAAAGTCATGAAATTCAAGCAAAAGCTTCCACTCCCAATAGTAAGAAAAACATAAGTTTTTAAAAGATACCACTGTAGCTATTGCAAGGCATGAAAAATCCGTCCCCCACTCCGCCACAAAAGGTCCACAACACTTCAAACAGGAAACTACAATGGCACTTCAGTTGGTGAACCTCATTTGTTTCTTGATTCTTTTTGTGTTTGTGTTTGTGTTTGTATGAAGATGGCCATAGTTGGGTTTGTCACCTGATGTGGAGTTTGTGACTAGAAGTAAAATTTTGTCAAATGCATTTGTTTGAGAACTGAATTGTTTGCCAACAAAAGTGTTCACGAACCAAGATACTACTGCAGATAATGAAAGAAAAGACAAAAGACACAATTAAAAAACAGAGATACAAACAAGCAATTCACATAAGAGGAAAAGAAAAACCAATGATAAATAAATGTGAGAAGTGATGCTGCCGAGCAGAGTGTTGCACACCTGTAACCTGTAATTTCAGCATTTCAGGAGACTGAGGCAGGAGAGTGCAAGTTCAAATCAAGCATGGGTCGCTTAGCAAGATTCTGCCTCAAAATAAAAAGAACAAAATAAAAACTGATACTTTCATTAGCATAAAGAAGGAAATTTTTTTTTTAATTTTTAAATGTCATTTTATACCTAGCGTATTAGCAAAACTGTTAAGGCTAACAAAACCAATGGTTTTGTAAAGCAAGGCGAAAACATCAGATGAATTTGTACCTTCCCTCACCCTAGCAATCGTACAAGTGAAAGAAGTGGAGGATGAGCTCATTCATGACCCTGAAGCTCTACTCCTAGGGATGTGACCTAACAGACTCACAATAATACTTGAGGAAACTTGAGATCTGTCCAAGAATATTCACTGTACCATCTATAATTGTGAAGAACCAGAAACAATCTAAATGCCTACAGTAGAAGAAAGGATGAACTGCTTTATATCCACACAAAGGATATTACTCAGCAGTAAAAGTGAGCAAACTAAAGCTGCATGGCTGAATCTCAAAAGCATACTATTAAAGTGAGGAAAAAGTAAGCGTAGGAGAATAAGCACAGTAGTAAATCATTAAATAAAGTTTTAAAATATGGCAAGCAATAATGTATAATTTTAATAGATACATGTAATGTTTTTAAAAATGATAAATAAAAGGGAAGAATAAAACAATGAATTCAAGATAGTGGTTACTCCTAAGAAAAAAATAAGGAGAGTAAAAACAAGGAGGAATATGCAGGGGATTTAAATTATACATATTTTTATGAAAATGACCATTCTCCCAGAATTATTATAGAGCTTTAATGCAATTTCAATCAAAATATCATTAGCATACCTCACAGATCTAGAGAAAGCATTTGTAAAATTCATGTGGAAACAGAAGAGACCTAGAATAGCAAAGGCAATCCTAGGCAACAAAAGCAAGGCAGGGGGCATCCCAATCCCTGACTTGAAATTATACTATAAAACCACTATGATAAAATCAGCATAGTACTGGCAAAAAAACAGAACTGAGGATCAATGGCATAGAATAAAAGATGCAAACACAATTACAAACACACTCAGCTTCCTAATCTTCGACAAAGGGGTCAAATATGTTCACTGGAAGAAAGAGAGCCTCTTTAATAAATAATGCTGGAAAAATTGGCTCTCTACATGCCAAAGACTAAAACTAGACCCATGTCTATCACCATGCACTAAACTAAAGACATAATCAATCAAAGATCTAAATATTGAAACAGAAACTATAAATCTACTAGAAGACAAAATAGGTAGAAATTTCGAAGACATAGGGGTGGGCAGAGAGCTTATGAACAAAACTCAAACTGAACAGGAAGTGCTTCAAAGAATCAACAACTGGGATCTCCTCTTATTAAAAAGTTTTTGCACCTCAAAAGAAATCACGAACACAGTGAAAAGACAACTCACAGAATGGGGAAAATTTTAGCCAACTTCCACTCAGAGAAAGGACTTATATCTAGAACTACAAAAAACTGAAAAAAATCAGGCCCCCCAAATCCAAAGACCCAATACAAAAATGGGCATCTGAGATGAATACACACTTCTCATATGAAGAAATATAAATGGTAGATAAATATATGAAAAAATGTTCAACATCACTGGTCATTTGGGAGATGCAAATTAAAATAACACTGAGATTTCATCTTACTCCAGAAACAATGGCTCTCACCAAGAAATTAACCAATAACATATGCTGGAGGGGTTGTGGGAAAAAAGGAACCCTTCTCCACTGTTGGTGGGAGTGTAGACTGGTGCAACCACGTGGAAATCATTGTGGAGATCCCTCAAAAAACTAGGATTGGTGGTCCCATTCGATCTAGCTATTCCCCTTCTGGGTATTTTCCCAGAAGAAATAAAAACATCATACCACAGCAATATATGTGCACCCATGTTTATACCAGCACAATTTGTACATAGCTAAATCTTGGAAACAACCCAAATGCCCATCATCCATGAAATGGATAAAAAAGATGTGGTATTTTTATACAATGGAGTGCCACTCAGCTGTAAAGAAGGATAAACTTAAGACTTGTATAAGTAGATGGATTCAACTTGAGACCATACTCATAAGTGAAATAAATCAGACCCACATGTCTCCCTAGTGTAAAAAACTGAAAGAGTAAATAAGATCCAAAATACACAATAGATATTATGAAAGTGAAAGAGGTAGAAACTGCTCAAAAAGAAAGAACAATTGGGATGGGGAAAGGAGAAAAGAAAGGAGGGAATATATATATATACATATATACATATATATATATATATATATATATATATACAGTATTTGTGCTTTCATTATTTGATCATTTTTCATGCCTATATCTTGTAATCTGAGCAACTAAATTGAAGACACTGCACAATATGTTAAACATTGTTAATCTCCTATTATTTTGTTTTGAAATTCTGTATTATCATTTTTTATTTTAAAATAAATAAATAAATTGTGCATATTTTTTCTTTAATCTTAGTGGATAACTACATGATCATTATCAGTATTTTCATATGTTTAAAGTATTTCCTGCCATCATTAATTATGATATGTCATCCTGACTTGAGTAAGAACCATGTAGCAGATTAGTAAAGCTTTGGGTGTATCTGTGGATGACTGACATGCAGGCCAGCAAACTGAGGGGAGAAGACCCACCCCCAGGTATGGGTGGCATCAACCAATAGCCTTGTAGCATACACAGAATGAAAAGGCGAAAAAGAACAAAGTGTGGCACTTTTTCTTTGGAGGAGCTCTGATCTTCCTTTTGCCTTTAGATATTCATCTTCCATTCCTTCAGTCTTCCAAGGTAGACCTCTTTTGGTTTTCCACCATAGACACACAAGACTCTGCAGTGACCTTCCAGACCTTTGACTGGATCCTCTAGGCCTCCAGCATGCAGAATCTGGCAGATGACTATTGGAACTCTTCTGCTTCCAACCTTGTAAACCTACCTAGTAAATTCTTTATATACTGTAATCATATAATATATGTGTATATATATGCTAAATATATATCTATATTATATTAAGTCTGCACTGCTACCAAACCCTAACACACTTCTTAATTTAAAAAAAAATTAAATTCATGTCAAACAGCCTAATTTGGGTTCAACTGATCAAGTTACACTGCAAGACACTGGCTCAATGTAAGGAAAGATTTGTCATATCAATCGTGCCATCTCTATGGAAAATATGCTGATATGGAAAGCACTGATTTTGTAGTCACTGCAGATGTTTAGAAGCAGATACTCCCCCATAGATGATGCTGCAGAGCGAAGGACCATTAATGTTCTTTTCACAACCACATCTCTACAGCACAGCTTATGCTTAGAAGAAATTGATTAATAATGTTAACTAATGAAATTTTAAAAACATTAACTAACGGTCTCTTTAAATGCTAGCAGCAGAAAATTGAAATGAATGAAAGATAATCCTAATACCTAGTAACAATTAAGAACATCAATTTATATTCATCAACAAGAATTAAACTTGATGAATAGGAATAGAACCAACTGCAGAAGAAAAAGCAATGCTAACTACAACAATCAGAGAAACCACGGATATTGGACTCAAAGACCATTCCAATAGATTCCACAGGTCAATTAGCCTCTGAAAAGCACTTTCCAATGCATCTGCATTATTTAATCCTCACGATAATCCTGCCAGGACTGGTTTTATCCTTTTCTATCAATTAAAAAAACTGAAGCTGAGGCTAGGAGTGTAGCTCACTGGTGGAGCACTTGCCCAGTATGCCTGAGGCTTTGGGTTCAATCTCAGCACTGCACAAGAAAAGAAAGGGAGGGGAGGGAAGGAGAGGGGAGGCTGTGGCAATAAAAATACTATAGACTAAGTGATGTAAATAACAGTTCTGAAGGTTGGGAAGCCCGATATTGAGGTGCCAGGCAATCCAGTTTCTCATGAAGGCCCCCTCCTGGCTTGCAGATGGCTGCCTTCACACTGCATACTCTTCGAGAGCCTCCTTTTGGGTCTCCCCTCACAAAGGCACAAATCCCACCGATGAGAGTGTGCCCTTCATAACCTCCCAAAGGCTCCACTCCTAAGGCCACCACACTGGGGACTAGGGCTTCAACACGTGAATTTTACAAGACATTTAGTCTGTAGAACCCTATCTCTGAGTCACTAATAAATTCTCCACTAAGGAACTTGAAAAACATATGAGGCCCTAGCTTTGGAAATATTAGCAACTGCATGCACTGCATTATGAAAAAAAAAGGGACTGTATGTGCAACTCACATTCATGACACAAAATCCCTGCTGAAACCCCACAGTGGAGCATGAATGGACTTAGGTGAGCTGTTCCACACACAGCCCCTAGACTTTTCTCTTGAGCAACTGGACCATGCTCCCAGAAGTACTGTAAAAAGATGATCTGTGGACACCTGGTCTGGATTTACAGCTCCAATGGATGAGATACCTGCCCACCTCCACCCACATTTGGCAGCTTGGACTACAGTTTGCAAGCAGTCATTAACCAGCAGAAGTCAAAGCTTGCATTTTCTCTTCTCAAGCCAAAGTCAGCTGCCTGATCTTGGACAAACTGCCAAAGTTATTTGAGCCTGACTGTCAACTAGCATAAAATTAAACAAAAGAGATGGCCTCTGAGTGTCGAAGAATCTGCCATGTGTCCGCCTCGAGTTCAGGAAAAGCCTGGGGAATGCCTGAAGATCAGCTCAGATGTTCCGCAAATGTTTATTAAGCCATCCATCCATCAACAAGACTGTGTTTATGGTTAGCCCTAACAAGCATGATTAGGGGCTGGTTCTCTAATTCTATTTTATGGGTTTTGTGTGCTCCGGGGAAAGAATAAATCAAGCAGGAGTTTACCATGTCTGCCTCAGCACACACCATCAACATTTCAATGAGACCACAATCAAACACAGGCAAATATCACACTTCCCAGCAGTCCATCTGCTGTCCTGGTGGGAGATTAGAGTTGATGGAATTCGGAGCATGGCATCAGAGAACCAACCCGTTTATGATGCCATGAAGCCCACTCTGTAAGACAACCAGGTCCCTTTCCAGGTGAGGCAGGAGTAGGGATAAGCCCTCTTTCCTTCCCAACAAGTAACAACCCAGTCCCGCCTACCACTTAAGAGTCCAGCTACATAGGTGCCCTGAGCACAGTCTCGTACACGTGCACACTGACGTAACTGGCTTTGACGGGTGCTAGGAAGGTTACAGAAGAACACTTTATACCTATAAGCCATAGAATAACTGGGCTGCCAGAAGGAATCTTAGAAGTCAACTTCTTGATAACAATCATCAGAAACACAAATCCTAGAAGACAGAAAATTATACTGTGGGCCCTGTTCACGTTGAGTAACTGCCTTCTAATATTTTCAGAAAAGCCCATGATACCTCTTCCACTAACCTATGCGTAGCCTGAGGGACAGATACAACGCCTAACGCATATCCTAGCACCCTCACTACCAAGAATACTGTCCATATATGGTAAGTAGTTTGACCCTATTCATTGCATGAATCATTTTGAGAAGTTAACAGGATATGCCAGCATTAGATAGTACCATATCTACTTCACATGACATTTAGAGATACCACTGTCTTGTTCAAGGGTATACTGCCACTACCTAGCAAAACACCAGGCTTGTCACAATACTCAGTAAGTACTAATGGCTACATGAATGAAATTCTCTTCCACAATCCTCTTATTTTTACACATTTCCATTTATCCTCTACTTAGATGGAAGAGATATTTTTATCAGAACCTGCTCTAGAGCCAGCATGCACTACACCAGGAGGCTCTGGAATTTCAGCTCCACATGCTAAACAATGTTACAACATTTAGCAGCTACAACCTAATTTCCCTATCTACAAACTGAGTATTGTGGAAAAGAACTTCAAAATACACTCCCCCTCACTGTGAACACTAATCCCATTATTCTTGCCACTTTCTGAAACAGTTCTGCAAGTCTTCTTTCATGAGTGTCTTTAGTTGTACTATCCTGGCTGCCTTGATATCCTGCATGGAATCAAAATATTTATCTTTCATAGTCATTTTGACTTTTGAAAAGAGCCAGAAGTTGCACAGTGCCAAATCCGGTGAATAAGGTGGGTGAGCACACACTGTAATGTTTTTATTTGGCAGAAATTGCCATAAATGTTTTAAAGGAACTTAAGATCAAGTGATATAATCAAAGCATTTGAGAAATTGTAGAACAATATAGACTGGGAGAGGGTGAAGGAAGCAAAAATATAAGAAAGCAGTCGGAAACATTTGCATCTTCAAGGAGCATTTTCCTCTGATGGCTGATACACTTCTCTATGGTCTTTCCTCATCTGACCAGAAGCAGCAGACTAAGGGCTGCTTGTGTAGCTAAGTGTAAAACGAGAGGGATCAGTACTCAACTCCCTCTTTCCATTTCATCCAGAAAGACTTCCCACACTGCACTTCTTCTCAGGATTTAGGGCACATAATTTAGCACTCAACACTGTCTGGTTGGTGACTTTGTTCACCTTTTCCTGTATTAGCTCCATTTTTCCAAACAGATACATTCAATGCATGTATATCAAACACAAATCATGCACCAGGCACTGGGTATACAAACATGAATTACTATCCCTTTGGCCAAAGAAACACGACCAGTAGGAGAGAATAGTCCTTGAAATGCATAAATATCAGTTCATTAAGTCATCTGTCATGACTATTATTCAGTGAGAAATACTTCCCTTTCTTAGAAATGCTGACAAACACCAGATTTATCACTCAGTGGGGAGTAAAGTTCAATGGGACTGACAAAGCCAGGCCTTCAGGTTCTGCTCTTGATTTTGCCATGGGAGAGCTGTGATCCTGCTGATGAAATCCTCCATTCTGTCCCTTAATTATTCCACACCAAGTACCAAATTATGCATGCCTCTATTTTAAGAAAACCTAGTGGTTGAAACACTGAACTTCTTAAAACAAAAGAGTGAATACCCTTCAATTTACTCTACGAAAACCCTCTTTACTTTACAATAGTCTGTTTACACATTACTCAACAGGGAGGCAGGGGCTGAGAGACTGAACAGGGCAAGGAAGAGTTCTGCTCTGGCTGCAGTGCCAGTCCTACCCGCTGTGGCATCAACAGCCTCGAACAAGTCCCTCATCTCTCTGTACTTCACTCCCCTCATCTGCAAAACAACAGAGTGGACTCAGAACCCACATCTGAGAGGTGATCTCAGAGTCCCTCCCAGTCTTCCCTTGGGCTCTGCAGACCACTGTCCTGGTCCCAGGGAAGCCCCATCCTGATCACTTCTTGCCCACACACTGGCTGGCAGATCAATTAGAGCAAAGACTGAAACCCAGCGATGCTGCACAGCGCTCCACACGGTTCTGGGCTGTGTAAAGTGTCCTTTGTCTTTGAGGCGTAGGAGGAGGGAACCTGTGATCCTCCTTCCCTTAGTTGTCCATCAATGTGTTGCTCAAATGTTTAGTATGTGGATTCAGAATTATTCATTGCTTGTTTTAAACTCTCAAATGTTTACATTTGCAGTTTCAAAGGGGGAAAAATTTACAATCTCATTTAATGATGTGCCGTATTGCAGTGAAAATAACAAGTTGCATCTCAGTTCTCAGAAAACAGTGGCAATGGTGGCAGTATATGTACTGTGTGTTCTGCAAGGTTTACAGAGAGGTAAATAAGGCAATCAAACAGTAAAATTAAAAATGCATGGATGACATTCAGCAAAATTTAGTGACAAGGGATTCCCAGAAGTCCCAAGATTCAAGCACATGATACTGGTGCTATTCTGGTTTATATCTGGATATGCCCCCCAAAGCCTCATGCATGCAGAGGTGGGAATTCTGGAAGGTGATTGGATTATGGGGTTAGGAGGTGAGGTCTGGTCAGAAGAGCCGGTCACTGGGAGGGCCTGGGAGAGATTTATCTCTCTCCCTGGCTCTACCTTCTCTTTCTGCTTCCTAGATATCATGAGTTGAGCAGTTTTCCGAGGCCCAGGCCCTTCCACCCATGCCATTCTGCCTTGAAGCCAGCACATTATGGACTGAAACCTCTACAAACTGTGAGCCAAAATAAATCTTTCTTCCTTTAACTTGTGGGTATCAGGTATTGTGTCTCAGCAATGAAAAAGCAACTAAGACATGTCTATATGGAATAAATAAAAAAAGAAGCTACCAGGGTGGCAGTGACTCAGTATAGGGTACTTGCCCAGCATGTGCAAGGTCCTGGGTTCTATCCTTAGCACTATGGAGGTGAAGGGGCACGTGATGGACCTGCAAGAGGAAAACACCAAAGAGCCAAGCAGGGAACCTGAGACACACAGCTGCAAGAGGAACTGCCAAGATCCACAGTCACCGCAGTTTTTAATCCATATGAAAACAACAGAATAGAGGGTCCGGGAGATCAAAAGCTTCAAAGACTCCTTTTAAACTTCATGGAAATTAAGTTTCCACAAAAATTAACAGAAAATTTACACACTCATGAACATTTCTATAAGACAAAGAGATAATAAGGGGCAAAATATAATTCCTAGAGATCTGCAACAATGAACGCATGCCAAAAAGATGCTTTTTGGGGGTAGGTACTAAGGACTGAATTTGGGGCCTTCATACGGAACTATATCCCCACTCTGTTACTTTATTTTTTTTAATTTAATTTTATTTTATTTTATTTTGTTGTGAGACAAGCTCTTGCTAAATTGTTAAATTGCATTGCATGGGCTGGGCCCAAACTTCCAATGCTTTGGCTTCAGGTTCTCAGAGTGCTTACAGGTGGGCAACCCCACACTGGGCCAAGATACCTTTTAAAAGAAGATAAAAATACAGTGTATTTCAAGATAACCTATAAATATTTTAAACCATGCAAGGTATGAAAGAAGTACATGAATTAGAATTAGAAAAATTAAGAAACAAAGTAACAGAACTCAAAAACATGGAAAAAAAGTATTTTAGAAATAAAAATTCAGAGCTAGAAGTAGCTGAGTGCTAGAACACTTGCCTACATATGCCAAGTCCTGGGTTTGATCCCCAGTACCAAAAAAAAAAAAAAAAAAAAAAAAAAAAAAAAAAAAAAAAAAAAAAAAAAAAAAAAAAAAAAAAAAAAAAAAAAAAAAAAAAAAAAAAAAAAAAAAAAAAAAAAAAAAAAAAAAAAAAAAAAAAAAAAAAAAAAAAAGTGAGGGGATGAAAACTAACCTGGAAGAAACCACAAGAAAAAATAAATCTACCAAATACCTCAAACTTAGGAAAACTTTCTAGATGAAAAAGAAATATAGAAAGCAATGAAAGGGATTTGAAAGTAATAAACATTAAAAATAGGCAAAAAAGAACTCTATGTACAGATAAGAATTTCTAAAGAACAAAACCAAAGCCAGGTGTGGTGGCGCACGCCTTTAATCCCAGCACTCGGGAGGCTGAGGTAGGCGGAGCGTTGTGAGTTCGAGGCCGGCTTGGGCTACAGCGCGAGCGTAAGGCCGGCCTGAGCTACATAGTGCGACCCTGCCTCAAAAAATCAGGGCTGGGAGTTTGGCTCAGTGCCTTAAGCGCCTGCCCTGGCAGGCGCGAGGTTGTGAGTTCAATCCCTGGTGCCGCCAAAAAAAAAAAAAAAGAACAAAACCAAACCAAGGACTAGAACTCTAAAAAACAATTTGTGAAAAGCTTTCTGAAAAATATTTGAAAGCTCATATTGAAAAAACATACTGTATATGTGAGATACTGACTCAGAACAACAATAGCAAGATACACTCTGGTACAATTACTGGACTTTAAATATAATTTAGGCATCTAATTTTTTAAAGTATGTTAATTGTAAGGAAAAGAAACTAGATGGGATATTCTGATATGAGATTTATAACAAGTTATATGCCAGAATGAGAGGCAATAACATTTAAGATAAAATAGTAGAAACCAAGGATTTTATGCTCTAGAGTTTTGACCTTTCACATATAAAGCGCAGAAATAAGAGTTAAAAACAAGGAAATATTATCCTAATGAGCTCTTCCTATGGATATTAGATTATTTTAGATGATCAAAATAACTGTAGATACAAATATAAATTTTGGTAGCACTAAATATGTAGTTATTGAAGAACTAAGTGAAGACTAAAAGGTAACTACTTCAGTGTGCAGTGACTAAATGATTACATCAGTGATTCACTATGTATCATTAACTATTACTGCTACAACAAAGCAAAACATTTATTCTTTCACAATTCTACAGGGGAATCCATTCCTTGTCTCTTCCAGCCTTTCTTGGTTTGTGGCTGCATCTCCTCAGTCCCTGCCTCCACGGTTCCACTTATTCCATCTATACAGTCCCTCATGCTCCATCTTATAAGGACAACTATGATTTCATTTAAGGTCTACCCAGATAGTCCAGGACAATATGCCCTTTCTCAAGGACCCCAATGTTATTACATACAAGGTATGATAGAAAAATACAGTGAATATTTAAATTTTTAAAAAATTTATTACAGTAAAGCACATTTTCATTAATTTCCCTTCCAAATACTCCATTGCTTCAAATACATATATCCCATCATTCTTGCCACTTTCTGCAGCAATTCTTCAGGTCCTCTTTTGTGAGAGTCTTCAGTAGTACTGTGCTGGCTGCCTCAAAGTTCTGAATCAATTCAAAGCATTTTGCTTTTTATGTTCATTTTGACTTTGAGGATCTGGGTCACAAGGCACCAGATCCAATGAATAAAGTAGATGAAGACACTATAACATTTTTGTTTCATTGGAACTGCCTTGCTGGGAGTTTGGCTCAATGGCTTAAGTGCCTGTCTGGCAGGCATGAGGTTGCGAGTTCAATCCCTGGTGCTGCAAAAATATATAAAATAAAACCATACTATGTGACATTTATAAAAGAAACTCATTGGAACTGCCATACTACAGCCAATGTGTGACCCAAAGCATTGTCATGATAAAGGATGAAACCATCTGCCCACAGGAAAGACTTCCAGAACTGCTTCAGAAAGTGGCAAGAACAATAGAAAAAGCGTGTTGGAAGCAAGACAGAGTATCTTGAGGAGGTTAATGGCAATGTGTCTTTTACTATAATAATGATTTTTTTTTTAATTTTAAACACCATATTTTTGACCACTCATAGATAAAGTCTTTGCCATGTAAACTAGGAGTCATAGGTTCTAGAAATTAAATCATGGACATCTTTTAAGGGGCCATTATTCAACCTCAACAATGATAGAATGTGTTAGCCAGTTTTCCTTTATTGTAACAAACAACTGAGAATCAATTTATTAAGAGAAAAGTTTTATTTTGGGAAAAGGGAGAGTGACAGCCTTGGAGAATTCCATACACAGTGGGTTGGCCTCATTGCTTTCGGGTCTGTGGTGAGGTAGCACATAATGGTAGGAACATATGGCACAGCAATGGTCAGGATCATCTTTTAGAGTATACACCCCAGGGATCCTAGGTCTCCCACAAGGCACAGCTTCTCAAAGGTTCCACAATCTCCCCAAAGTGACACTCAGAGAACAAGCTTTTAACACATGGGCCTCTGGAAGGACATTCCTGATCCAAACTATAGCACTAGTGCAACCATTTTTTAAATGGTAGAAGCTACAGATGGCAAATGGAGAACTGTTTTCAGTAATCATAATTAGTGCTGGTCTTAGTATTATTTCTCCAAGAATTCTGATCACATGTTGTAGGATAAAGCAAATGAGTAATTATGGGACATTCAATCCTATCATTCCTTATATATTTGAATACAAAATTCTTGGAATGAAAAAAATGAGATTCAAAAGAATATAAAATTTCTAGTCTCAAATTGTATGTGGGATATCAGTATAAGCTCATAAATACCTTTATATCTATCACAATCATTCTCACTCTTTTCCTATGTAGTTCCCAGCTCTGTCCGTGAAAAGGATATAAAACAACAGACGACCCAGGAAAAAGCAGGATCCTGGGGGCCCAGGTGGGGCATCTGAAAGACAGTTTTGCATTATAAGGGATTAGGTCTCCATGGAGAAATGGTTGATTCCAGGTATGGGACAGAAAACATGTAAGAAGTACAAAAAAAGTGGATTAGAAGGAGAACAGCAAGTGAAAACAGGGAATAGAGAGTGATAGAAAAAAACCCTCCTAAGCCTAGAAGACAAGTAAGTTAGCAGGCTGTATGTTTTCATTAATGTCAAGAGAGGCACGTGCAAACCTGGGTTTGACCCCAACATCACACACATGTACATGCACGCTATGAACACACACATGCATGGGGAAAGCAAGCTATTATCACAAGAAAGGGAAGGAAGTGCTGCACAGCTCTAGTCACACACACGTGTGCACACACACACACACACACACACACACATAAGGAATCTGCCATCAGTGTCCAGCCAAAACTTCACAAGAGGAGAGGGGGAACTCTGACCTACAAACTGAATAGTCCTGCTCCAGTCAGGTAACCATCCACATTGCATGGGAGAACCATCAAGTCCCCCCGCCCTACTGCCAATAAACATTCCCAGAGAACCTTCTCCTAGAGATCTGTCTCCCTCCTAACCATTCCCCTCTTACCTGCATATACAAGTACTACACCCAGTAACACATCCAATCCGGACCTCATTGTAAATCCATAAAAAACCATTTGGGCCTAATTAATCAGGCTTGACAACCTGAATAAACTGGATCTGCCCATTAATATCCCTATTCCAAGTGTACATCAGCAGTTTTCTAGCTCCACACTACAATTGCCTGGAAGCTTTTAAAATTACAATGCTTATAGGACTCTAGGCCAGACAAATGAGATAGAGATCCCTAAAGGCAATGAGTATCCATATGTTAAGTTTCCTAGATGATCCTAACTTGCAGCAGGGCTACAAATACTGTGATACCAAATTCATTTTCCGAAGCAACAAGGCCAAGGGCAAGCTTTCAAACACTGGGCAAGAAAAGCCATCTTTTAAGGCCAAGAGTCTGGCCCTGGCACTGTCTAGCACACACAGGGTCTCTTCTTGCTCGAACTTCTCAAAATCCAAGATCATAGCTCTGGCTCTCTTCTCTTTTGCCTTTTTAGCAGTATTCGACCCTGCAGAATTCCACTGCTCTTCAAAACCACTCTATTTTGGCTGCAATAGAACAAAACTGATGACTAAGACTTTAAAAGAGTTTTTCAAGCAGCAGCAAAAGGTGTAAATATTTGAGAGCATAAGACAAGTAATGAATAAATTCTGCTTCAGTGTACTTGCATCTGAGCAACATATTGATGAACAACTAAGGGAAGGAAGATCATAGATTCCCTCCTCCTACGCCTCAAAGACAAAGGACACTTTACACAGCCCTGAACCGCGTGGAGCACTGTGCAGCCTCGCTGGGTTCCAGTGTTTGCGCTAACTGATCTGCCAGCCAGTGTATGGGCAAGAAGTGATCAGGATGGGGCTTCCCTGGGACCAGGACAGTGGTCTGCAGAGCCCAAGGGAAGACCGGGAGGGACTCTGAGATCACCTCTCAGATCCACTCTGTTGTTTTGCAGATGAGGGGAATGAAGTACAGAGAGATGAGAGGGGCTTGTTCAAGGTTGTTGATGCCACAAGGGGTAGGATTGGCACTGCAGCCAGAGCAGAACTCTTCCTTGTCCTGTTCAGTCTCTCAGCCCCTGCCTCCCTGCTGATAAAGAGTAGGCAGGTGATTATGAGGTTTAAAAACAAATGCATTAGAATGGTGGGGAGGAGCATGGCTGCCTCCTTTGCACATGGCCTATCCAGTGCATCACTTCTTCCCTAGAAGAGGTGAGTCAGCAGCCTCAAATGTGTGCTTCAGACATATTTTTAATGACAATCAACTTCAAAGTATTACTGGAAAGAGGAAATCAAGACTCACTGTTGTGAGAAGTCAGACACTCACAAGGTGCTAAGGACGTTGAGTTCACATACCAAAGCAGGTTCCTGCCGAATTCCAGCCACCCTTCTGTGTCTTTGCTGAGCTGCTACTACATACCAACACCACAAAAGTCCAATCACCTTTTATGAGAGCCTACACCGGACAAGTACACAAGCAACTAAAACTACAAACCAAATGCTGCCATCCCAGTTCAGCGAAAAGCACAAACAGCTGGGAGAAGGGGAGAAGCTAGGATATGATAAGCTAAGCCTCCTAAGTATGGAGTTGGTGTACTCATCATCCCAGGCCAAAGCTGGCTTCAGGCATGAACTAGTTCACCTCTAATAGAACAATGAGACCCAGACCATAAAAATCTTTACCATCTTGCCAAGGGAATGCCTGGGAGGGGAAAGCCATTCAACACCACCTTGTCTCCATGTTGGTTGGGAAATGTAGCCACTACGTCTCTAATGAACAGAGGGCTGGGTGAAGAAAACAGAATTATTACATTACATTAGAGCCACTTTGGGGACCCTACTAGGGGCAAAGGGACCCAGATAAATGTGGTGAGTAGTGAAGTAACACTCAGTGATACCAACTTAGTCACTGTTTGGCTCATTCACTATCAGTGGCACAGCTATAAGGAGTCGGACAGTGTGCTAGAGATTCAGAAGTGAAGCCAATATGGCGCTTGTTTAAGGACCTCCCAGGCCAGGGGTAATCACTTGGGGTGGGGTGAGGGGTGTAGAAGGCAAAATCATTACTATATTGCAGGTAAGTAATTTAAAAGCCCAGGGACACACAGGAAGTTGCTGTCTAATATCCCAAACAATTCCATTAGCCTCAGAAACCCATATGGGGTTTACCAGCACTGACTTCAGAATCTCATTCTTGACATTTTCATATTTCAGCAGCACCAACTTGGAAGAAGAGATGGGGAAGGAGGGAAAGACTTCCTAACCCCTGAAATTGGGGTGTACTAGAGTCATTCTTTTAGGGCATTTGCTGGTATTGCACGCAGACCTTTTTTCAGAGAAGCTATGGAACCAGAACAGTCTCATGCCCACTGTTTTAGCTAAACACACCTCAATTACTAAATTTTATCAGCCTAACAATACACCTGCTGAACTATGAGACAGAATAAGATATCAGGAATTTTCTAAAAAGACAGTACCCAATTCAGGACACTGGGACATCAGTATCACTGAGGGTCCAGCCTGCGATGAGCAACTTAGGTTGAGATACAAAGATGAGGGAAATTTAATCACCTTTCAAGGCTCATGCCATTCAGATATCAGAGCGTCCCTCCACAGAATGGTGCTTACAGCTTTGTCATATGAGTTGTAACAACACACTTAGTCACAAGCTGCTTGCAACTAAAGATCATTTAAGTCTTTATCTTTTCAACTTCTGATTCTTCTTCCCAGATATAGCCTTGTGCTGAGAGTATGACATATGCTGCAGTGTTGTGCCATTCTTTGTCTTATCTGTGAATCTCTCCTGTCATGTCCAAATACACACAGCATCATCCTGGTTCAGGTTCTCACACATGGTCTTTACGTGTAGTCCTCAGTGGTCTTTTCTAGTTCTGTATCACCTCCTATCCATTTCCTCTTCCTAATGCATGACTCTGATCCATATCACCCCCTATTGACACATATTGCTGGTAACCTACTTTGACAAGATTAAGTCACAATTCTCAACCCTAGTATTTAAAGCTTCCTGCAGGCCCACTGATTCTGGGATCTGGGAGGATTCTGGGAGGTTGAGGTAGGAGGACTACAAGTTCCAGACATCTCTGGGCAATTTAGCAACTTCGCATGACCTTTAAGTCTTTCTACTTCTGCATTATTTTTCCTTTATATATGACTTTCTTACTATACCCTTCCCTCTTAAAAGAACAAAGCCTTGTATATATACCTTCCTCTTCTTTATTCATACCACAGGGCCACCTTTTCTCTCCTTCTGACTCAACCATAAGGCTGTCCACACCCTTCTTTATTTACACACATGGTGTCCCTGATCTCAAAGAGCATGACTTATGTTCTTGTCAACCTCAGAGAGGAACAGAGGTGAGCCACTACCATCTCTGACCGGAACTGAGGTATAGGCTTCCATGACAGTCTCTCCACATCAATTATTGCTCCAAGGCCTGAATCATGATTCTCAAATACTACTGCTTGATTTCATTTGATTAGAATCTCCCACTGTGATTAATTAAAACTCCCAGTCTGGTTGGGCACAGTGAAATATGTCTATAACCAAGGTACTCAGAAGACTGAGGCAAAATGGAATCTTAAAAGCCAGCCTATACAACTTAGCAAGACCTGCCTCAAAATTTAAAAGTGCTGGGGATGTAGCTGTGGCAGAGCTCCCCTAGGTTCAGTCCCAAGTACCAGGGTGAACAAAATAAAAATTCTCAGTGTAGGAAGTTTCCACTTCCAAGAAGATGGCAAAAATACACTTTCCCCTTTTCCTTTTGCTAAATAAAGCCTCGAACTCCAGACATTATACATGCAACAAACATAAAGAAGTTCTGACAGATAGAAGAAAGAGGCCCAGCTGGGATCTCAGCACCCAGGGACAGCACAGCAGTGAGTTCCCTGGATTTTCTTTCTGTCTTACATATTCCTGGCTGGCTGCTAGGGAAGCTGGAGATCCGGAAAGACAGCAGACACAGACCAAAAAAATCTCAAGAAAACTCACCGTCCCTATCAGGGAAGATCAAAAAAACTTTTAGACAAGAGCTCTGCTGCAGCCAAGCACCTTTTAAAAAATCTATAGCCTATAAATCTATGACCAGAAGATGCTCTAAGCTCACCTCCCTCCTGGTGGTGTCAGAGGCAAATGGGGAGCCAGGATAGCCATCAGCCCCACCCAGCATTCACAGGCCTCATCCTCCTCCGTGCTGGGGCCCAGGAGGCCCAGTGGAGAGTCAGAATGTTTGCTACCACCCCATGGTCATAAGGCCACAGTGGCAGTAAGAGCCATGTGGAGAACAGAGTGAAGCACCCCTTCCCCCTCCAACCAAGATAGTATCATCAGGTGAGGCCCAAAGGACCACCTGGACTTCGCCCCCACCTGACAGTAAAGAGGCCCCCTCGCCTTCTCCACAGGAGCCTTGCTAGATTTCAGTAGATTTTCTCAGATAGGCATAGTAACCTACATCTATAACCCTGGCATTCAGGAGGCTAAAGTGGGAAGATCACAAGCAAGCAAGTTCCCAGCTACATAGCAGGGCTCTGTCTCAAAAAATCAAAACAAAGGAAGAAGAAGAGGAGGAGGAGATACAGTCTCAGAGGATAATACACAAAATGTCCAGTTCTCAATCAAAAATCACTCATCATTCCAAGAACCAGGAAAAGCTCAACACAAATGAGAAAAGATAATCAACAGATGCCAATGGCAAGATGACAGATACATTTGAATTATCTGACAAGGGTTTTTAAGCAGTCCTTATAAAAATGCTTCAATAAGTAATTACAAAAATGCCTCAATAAATAATTACAACTGTGGTTAAAACAAATAAAAAAACTATAAAGTCTTGGCAAAGAAACAGAAGATATACAAGTCACAGTACCCGGACTATACCCAGCACTAACTGAATCAAAATCGCTAGAAGTTAGCTTTCTGACACTGTGATAAAACACCTCAGTAAATCAACTTAGTAGGAAGGACAGTTTATTTTTGGCTCAGTTTCAGATGTTCCAGTCGATGGTAAGTTCACTCTGTTGCTCTGGGCCTGCGATGCCCCAATACTCATGGGAGTATATGGCAGAGGAGGACTGCTTACCTCATGGTGGCCAAGAAATAAAAAGAGAGGAAGGGGCTGGAGTCTCAATATCCCTTTCAAGAATGCATCCCCAATAACAACTTCCATCCTCTTGGCCCCACCTCTGAACTGTTCCACATCTCCCAGTAATGTCACTCAGGCTGCTGGCCAAACCTTCAACACACAGGCCTCTAGGGGACATTCAAGATCCAGACGATAGCATCAGTGATGAGTGTTTTTCTAACTCTCCAGAAATTCCAATGAGCAGCCAAGTCTGCGAACCAGTGCACTAAGGCCATGGTGCTCAAACTCAGATGTCTATCAGAATTACCTGGAAAACTGGAGCATGCTACAGAGACCCCGGCCATATGCTACTTCCACAAGCCTGAACCTTCAGGGTGTAGTTTTTGAGAGACTGTGGGTGATTCTGATATATGCCAAAGATTGAAAACAGCTGCTTAATTAATAAATAAATCTGCAGGTGATTTCCTTCATTTGTGGAAACTGCAAAACCCATGACCCGAGGGAGGAGAGAGTTGCATTTAAGTGACCTTGAAAAAGGAGGCAAAGTTTCCACCCATTTTTGGATATTGTTACCTAGAACCTGTGTTTAATCTGGGCTACCAAATTAAGAGAAGAAAATCCACACACATCAAAGAGCCAGTTTGAAAATGTAGTTACAGTAAGGTTATATGTGTTTATGGGAAATAGCACAGGAGCGAGATAATATGTTATCTGTCACTTAGCCGGTGGGAAACATTAATCTTCTTCTGGGCAAAAAAAAAAAAAAAGAGAGAGAAAATGCTCCACATGAGTGCCTCTTCCCATCCAGAGAGACCAAAGTTGAAAATGAGCAGTTTGTAGTCAGGATAGGAAAAAGGACACACAGGTAAGGAGCTTTGCATCATGCACAATGGACTGAGATTTCCACCCACAGGGCAGGGTGGGATGGTGTTCAGCACTGTACTCAGAAGGGAGCCCAAGCCTCTCAATAGACAGAAGTGGAGCTCAGACCTGAGCTCGGAGAGGCAGAGAAGAGGGAGTGGAAGTCAAGGGGGAGTGGAAGAACACAGACAGGAAGTACACAGGCAAGAGGCCAGCAAAGCAGAATGCTCTCCAGGGAGAAAGAGCTTCCCAAAGCTCATCTCCTGCCCTTTCTCCAGTGCTCCAATTGCCCACTGAGCAGTAGCCTTCCCAACGCAAAGCCTGACAACATCAGGCTTTGCTGAGTTCTTGTCAGGCTAAGACCACCACCTTTAACGGACCATTTACCCATTCAGTCCAACCTAGGAAGACAGGCCTTGGTGTCCTCAAGGGCAAAACTAAAACAATGATACCTACCTTCATGGGGCCATTATAAAGACTACATCAGTTTAGATATAAAAATGCTTAGAACTATGCACAGATCATGATGAGGACTGATAAATGTCAGCCTTTGGTATTTTGAAAGGCTTACAGCACGGGAGTTAAGAGCAGACACCCTGAGCCAGATGGCCTGGGTTTGACTCTGGATCTATTCATTACTAGATCCGGACCCTAGCAAGTTTCCATGCTTTGGATTCCCCATCTGGAAAACTCATGTACTGATAGTGCCTTATCTCAGATAGTTGTTGGGAGGATTCAATTAACCATTTCATAGGAAGGGCTTAGCATAGTGCCGAGAACACAGTAAGTACTTTTTAAATGATAGTGACTATTACGTTACTTTCTAAAATGTGGCCAGCACAAGGTTAGTATGTGAGGAATTACCTTGGCCTTTGAGGAGTCTATAGCTGGGATAAGAAGACAAGATGTATACACAGAGAACCAGCAGAGAGGAGCAGCACAGAACAAAGGATACACGGCAATTCTGTAAGCATGCAAACAACCTTTCTCTCTAATGTGTTTTCTGACCTATCTCCTTCTCTCTCTCCCCTAATACGACAGTGAGCAAGTGAGTAAGTGAGCAACAAAGCCAGAGAGATTACAAAGCTCAGAATCTTCTAAACAGAGGGTACACCGAGTGGCAAGTGTCTCCTCTTAACTACCCAAAATCTCCTTGGAAGAGATTCCCACTCTCACTCAACAGTCAAAGCTGTTCATTTAAACAGTTTTCCTGTGGAAAGCACTATAGCTCCAAGTATTCTTCAAGTAGAGGTAGCCACTGTCCTCAGTTCTCTTGGAGGGACCCTGAGAGTATAAGACACACACACGACTCACTGCAGAAAACCCAATGGGGTAGATGCGTGGGGCAAATCAGGGACCCTAAAACATCCCGGCACACTCTGGGCACTGAATTTACTGGAAGTGCCTTTTTAAATAACTTTGAAACCAGCTGCTCCATGCTTAAAAGTAAACACGATGCTGGACATAAAGACTGAAAAGGGAAATGTAAGCATCACAAGGTATTAATTAATCCCATGATGCAAGATTCCTTCTGCTTAGATTACCCCTGCTTAAAGAAATATTTATCCAAGAAATGCAGACAAAGACAAGTGAAGACAGACAGCACACTACATCGTAAGATTCTGTGATTTTTTAATCCTAACGAGGATTAAACGGCTGGAACAAATGTGATTGGGGCATGCACCAGAACCTAGTTAACCCCTTTTTATTCCCTTCTAGGGAGGCTGACAGCTATTTTAAGCCCACAGAGTAGACACGCTGTCTGATTTGCAACTTTAGAAATGAGACTAATGCTGTAGCACCTTTTTAGAAGCAGGCATGTATAACGAAGATAATATAAAACCCAGTCTCCAGTATATAAAAGAACACAGTATATAGCTATTCTATAGCTTAAAACCACGCATGAATGAAACAAGTGGCAAATTGTAGAACCAAATAACAACAATAAAAATAGCTCATTCTGGGTCAGGCACTGTGCAAGGCCAGTTACATGCATAACTCATTTAATCTTCTCATTGTCTCTATGAGACATGGTATCTGTAACTTCTGTTTCAGATGAAAATGCTACAGTAGAGACTGTCAGTCATACATGGACCCAAAGCAAGTAAGAGACAGAGCCAGGATTTGAACCCCAAACAAAACAATGGCTCCTGCATCTATGTTATGCTATGCTGCCAACCAAATTCATGTCATAAAAATTATAAAAGAATAGCTGGCATGGTGCCATACTCTTGTAATGCAAACAACTGGGAGGCTGAGGCAGGACTGCAAATTTAAGCCCAGCCTAGATTACACAGTGAGACCCTATCTCAAAAAAACAAATGTATAAAATAGTGAATTGAGGAAAGTTTGATTCTTAATAAGAACACAACAAAGTTATCTGGAGATAGCTTTTTTTAAAATAGAAATGACAATTACCTACTCCTGAAATTGGTCATATGTTCTACGCTCATAATCTAATTCCATTGGATATCCATCATTGAAATCTCATTTAATTTAGGAAAAAATGATTCCTCAGCACTTCCAGTAGAAGAAAGTGGCTCTCTGCCAGGTGGGGGTTGGGGAGATCAGAAAAAAATGCCATGACAGGGAAGTGCCTCCAGTTACCAGGGACAAAGCTGTAAGACTAAAGCAAGAGAAGTAAGTGGTCAGCAGGAGACTGGAGCCAAGTAGGACACCTGCCACAACTGGGTGACCTAGGAGGCCCTGGCCATCCTTATAGGGAGCATTTTAGAAATTATTTTCATTCATTCAAAATACGTTTTCTATAAGCAAGGCACTGTCCCTGGCACTGCAGAAGACACAGGAGGCAGAGTGACACAGACGAAGCAATGACCACGTAGAGACAAATACTGTCAAGGGCAGCAGTTCTAATACAAAGCAGGGTTTTGTTAATTCTTCCAATTTAGAGAAAATGGTCACATCTACTTCACTGAGTGACATGTGAACTGGCTGGGAAATCACAGGGAGGATTTAGGGAATGGTGTATACTCCAGATGGGTTCAAACACAGTATGATTAAAGGACACTGTTCAGTATCATGCTAGAAATTTTAGATCTAATATAGAAGGTTTAGAAACTCTTCATGTTTTTGAGTGGTATGATAACATACCTATATTTCTGGAAGATTAATAGAGCAAAAGTTTATGGAACTGGAGGATCCGAGCAAAACTGGAGCACTAGGGGCCTTCAGAAGATAACAGAGGGTCCAAGTGAACAGCCAACATAAATGAGTGAATAAAAACAGTCCTCCTAAGTATCAGTTCTGGGTATCCAAGAGGACGGTAGGGTGGTGAAAAGGATGAAGTCAGAAGAGGTATTTGATTTCCAGCTTGTTGGGCAACGAGATCAGCAACACATCAGGATAGCAGCCTAACAGGAAGCTGGAATGAAGATCTGGACTCTGGAGTTAGAGACCCAGAAGCCAACGAGAGGCAGAGTCGCAGGAATCCAAAGGAGAGGGAGTTCAGGAGCAGCAGGCACAAAGTAGGATGGGCACCATCAGAGAGACAGGGCCTCGCCACCTGTGAGCAGCTGCAGAAAGCCAAATCACAAGGACAGGCTGCTCAGGAAGCAAAGACAAAGAGGAAGAGGACAGAGAAGAAGGGTGACAACAGAACCATTTCCATATGATAGCCGAGGCAGAAGTCAGAGGGTGTGCCAGAAACTGAGTCAACACCAAGAAACTGCAAAGAGTAGACCACTGTCTCTTGAGGCTTAGCTGTGAAAGGAAAAGAAATAACACATTCATTAAGGAAGAGGTGCAGAAAAGAGATTTTTTCATACAAGGAAGGTTGCCTCATATTCTTGAGCAAAAAGGAGTGAGCCAGTCTGAAAGAAGAACAGGCATCCCAAGGTGGGACAGGGGAGTGAACTATTCTAATTAACAGAAGGTAGACTAGCAAGCGATGCAAGGCAGATGGAGCTTTAAAAGAAGAGAAAAGAAAAAGGCTGGAGTTGGTCAAAATTTAAAAACCTTTGTAAGGGGTTGTACACCTGTAATCTCAGCTACTTGTGAGGCTGAGGCAGGAAGATTGCAAGTTTGAGGCCAAACTCTGCAAAAAAAAAAAAAAATACCCATATCAAAAAAGGAAACCTTTGTAGGGCTGGGGATGTAGCTCAGTAGTAGAGCACTTGCACCGTGCGTGTCATGCCCTGGGATGCCCAACATGGCAAGAAAACACAGTATCAAGAAAATGAAAAGACATCCAAAGAATGAGTGAAAATATTTGCAAATCTATATAAGAAACCTGAATCTAGAATATATAAAGAACTCTTACAATTCAGTAATAAAAAAAGACAATCCAATTTTTAAATGGGTAGAGGATCCGAACAGACGTTTCTCCAAAAGAGATACACAAATGGCAAAAAAGACACAGAAAAAGATGTTCTGTATCAGTATCCAGTAGGGAAACATAAATAAGAATCACAATAATATACTATAGTTAAATCCCCAACTTATGAGCAAGTTTCATTCTGGGAGAAAATTCATAAGTCAGATTCATTCACATCTGACAAAGTGAGCCTTTTATGGTACCTCTGTGAAAATTTACAACTTCAATGCTCATACATCAGGGACTCACTGTACTTCACACTTGAGTTTGGTTGGAATCCACAATTTATTTAAGTATTGTTGAGGATGTGAAATCTAAACACACTAGTGGTGGAAAGGTAAAGTGACACAGCCACATTGGAAAACTTGTACACAAATGTTTACAGTATTTAGGGCAAGAGCCCCCCAAAATGGAAAAACCTAAATATCCATCAACTGATGAACAAATAAAATGTGTTACGGTCATACAGAGGAATTTATATAGCTAAAAGAACGAAGCACTAATATACACCACAGCATGGATGAGCCTTGAAATACTATGCTAACTGAAAGCAGTTAAATGCAGAAGACCACAGAGATCTAATTACATTTATAAGAAATGTTCACAATAAATAAATCTAGAGAGAAAAAGTAGACTAGTGGTTGTGTCGAACTGGGACAGAGGGTAGTACAGGGGAGTGGTAGGTAAAAGGTACAGTGTTTATAAGGTGAAGAAAATGTTCTAAAATTGTGATGACAGAACTCATAAATATCAGACTTCCCAAATTTAGAGATTCAATCCAGAAAAGGGCACCTGAGATGAATACACACCTCTCAGATGAAGAAACTCAAACAGCAAACAAATATATGAAGAAATGTTTGATATCACTGGTCATACGAGAGATGCAAATTAAAACAACACTGAGATTCCATCTCATCCCATAAAGAATGGCTATTATAAAGAAATTAACTAATAACAAACGCTGGAGTGGCTGTGGGGAAACAGGAACCCTTCTCTCCTGTAGGTGGGAGTGTAGACTGCTGTAGCCACTGTGGAAATCAGTGGAGATTTCTCAAAAAACTAGGTTAGAGGTCCCATTTGACCTGGCTATTCTTCTTCTGGGTATTTTCCCAGAAAAATTAAAAACATCATACTACAGTAATATATGTGCACCCAGGTTTATTGAAGCACAATTTGTAATAGCAAAATCTTGGAAACAACCCATATGTCTATCAACTGAGAAATGCATAAAAAAGATGTGGTCTTTTTACAATGGAGTATTACTCAGTCATAAAAAAGGATAAACTGGAGACTTTTATAGGTAAATGGATGCAACTCAAGTTCATACTCATAAGTGTAATAAATCAGATCCACATGTATAAAGACTGTATTGTCTCCCTAGTGTGAGAAGCTGAAAGAATAAATAAGATATTATACATGTGTATTAATTCTGGAAATAATATCATGTTAGCCTTCCAGTTTTTCTTCCTTTTCAAAATTGTTTCCATGATTTCAAGTCTTTTGGATTTTCATATCAATTTTAGAAAAGCCTGCCAATTAAGAAACCCTGGAATTTTCATTAGAATTAGATTATTAAATCAGTTTTTGGAGAAGTGTTACCTTCAAGTGTTTCACCTTAACTTTTTTCTTGAAGTCTTCAATTTCTCTGTAATGTTTTCTCTATGTAGGTCTTGTAAATTATCTGCTGAAATTTATCACTATTTCATATTTTAATACTCTTATAAATGATGTGTTTTGCTTCGGCTTGTCACCACAAAGTAGAAGTATAGTTGCTTTTCAATATTTTATTTTATATGAAAAATTTTTTTAAAAATAAAATTGTGGTGATGACTGCAACCACCTGTGAATATATGAAAAACCACTGAGTTGTATGTATTCAATTAGTGACTTATAAGACATGGAATTATATCTCAATAAAGCTATTAGAAAGGAGAAAGAGAGAGGAACTTCTTTTTCCAACAGCAGAGGGAAAGAAGCAAGCTAGGAGGAATCAAGTTCTCAGTGCAGGTAGGTTAAGAAAGTGGAAAGGAAGTGAAGGGTCTAGATATGACCCCAGGTTGCTTGGGACAGCAGGACAATGACAGCCAAAAGGTCCCTGGGAAGCTAAGGACAACCTCAAGGCAATAACAGTGTGAAGAGAAAGCAGGTAATTATAATCAAAAGAGGCATTTGAGAGGATTGAGTTCTTGGAAGTAGCGGTACTATATGAGTAAGCCATACTGATTAGGGTCCTAGATGTAGATGACTGGGAAAGGCCATCATTACACGTGGCTGTAGGATTTTAACTGCTAAAAAGAACTAGGCACATAAGCCATGACTGAATGCCACAAAACCCTGAAAGGGTAGCTAAGGTAGAAATAGACATCCAACAAATTCAGAGACCAGCTGTGGAGGAACACCAAGATGCCTGAAAGCAATATAAGTGTAAATAAAAACAAATGCAAAAAAACCCCACATTAAATGGGGCTGAAGTGTAGTTCAGCGGTAGGACTTGCCTAGCATAAAGCCAGGGGATTGATCCCCAGCACCACCAAAAATAAAGGCACAACACAGATACCATTTCAGAATGGTGCTGTATCTTTGGGACTCATTGTTCCTTAAAGGTGGTCTGGGCAAAAATAGTATAACGATAGACTTTAAAAGGTATCCATACAAATACGTGACAAAGTGCAATGAATCTTCTTTTTAATGATGCCACTGGGGAATATACAAGTTCTATCTGACTTGCTACTGATCCAGACAAGACCCATGGTCTAGGTGTAGGGAGGAGATGGAGGGAGCACAAACACTCAGCATATAATCAAACGGGTTCTGAGAGGTGGTTACCAGGCCCTGAGGCTGAGGTGAGTCAGGGAGACCCCATTTACAGTGAATGAATATACACAGTGCCCTGACCTACATGCCCTCATGACAGCAATCAAAAGGCAGCCACCAGCAGCCTGCTAGGTGGGTTACCGGATTCTAAATCCACATACCATGAAAACCACCAACCTGTGAAGCCTTTTGGCAAGGAGGGAAATCTAGCCAGAAAATTCAGTTCCAATCAGACCAAGCTCTCTCAAACCTCAAAATATATTGTAATATTACAATATATTTACTGCTTTCAGACTCTCTGCAGTTGGTAATTTCTTCCACGTGACATGTAATTGTGTTGCCAACCATGTACATACCTCATGTCATGGATCCAAGGGTAAGACAGATACAAGAAGCATGAGGTAAGGTCCTCAAAGAGCACTCCCTATCTTTGGAGACGACAGGGAAGAAGAATGTAAAATTTGGAGGCAAACTATGTGATCCAACGGCTTCACCAGCATCTCTCATCCCATGTGCTACTATGTGATCTGAATTTGACACTTCCTCATCAGTTGGAATCTGCATCTCTTCCCCTATAATCTATTTCGATCAACAGAATCCAGCCGACACAACCTTGTAAAACTCAGAAAGCCAGGCCTTAAGAGCTTCCACCTTCCTGCTTAGAAAGCCAACTACCACACATGCTAGGAGGAAATCCAAGCTAGCCCTTGGAAATAGAAGCCATGCAGAGGACCAAAAAGCACCAGCTGCACAACTGAAGCCTTCTAGGACCTTCAGGTCCAGACACAGATGAATGCAGCCAAAGGAGTCATTACCTTATGCAACAGAACTGCCCAGCAAAGCCTTGCCTGAATTCCTGACCCACACATCATGAGCAAACTAAACAGTGACTGTTTCAAGCCATTGGGTCTTGAGGTAATTTGCTATGCAGTGATGGATAACTGAAACCTGCCTGAAGCCAGGACTCCAGGTTTATGACCTGGTTCTGTTTTTATACAGCTATTTGACCTTGGGTCAATGACTTCCCTCTGGGCCTCAATGTCCTCATCTGTATAAGGAGGAGGTTTTACTAGATGGGCTGAAGTGTTTTCCACTCTGACAGTCTGAACCACACATACAGTATCAGTGAACAGTCTCAGTACCGGGACTACAAAACGACATCAGAAGTAGGTACAAGACCAACAGACCAGGGCCACAGCCAAAGTCTGGAGTGTAAGGATTAAATGAGATAGCAGCTAGAATAATGCATGGCACATTATAAGTGCTCAATAAATATTTTTCATGAAATGATACTCAACACTTCTGTGACTCTGGACAAGCCAATCTCCCTCCTCCCCAATTTTCTAACCTGAACACATGAAGATAAAAGTAATGTTCCTGTTTCCACAAAAGAAAGCTCTTATGACAGTTCCATACAAATCAATAATCATCTGCAAACATAGGCTATAACTATATTATTAATATTAGCCTTTGTACTACAGTCAATAGAAGCCTCTTTCTCACCAAGCAAGTAAAGACAGCCAGGTGATAGCACCAACCACCCAGAAGGCAGGTTCTGAGGGTCCACATGCATGGACCTCTAGCCCAAAGACGGCACCAGCCAGTGTACCAGTGCCACACAGAACACGGGGAGCAGCTCCCAGCCCAAGGGGAAATACAGTATTAAAATTTGAATACTTTCCTACATTGCAGAGTTATAAGCTAGTAACCTAAGGATAACCGACCAGAGAACTGTAGATCAAACACTCCCCAGGATAATGAATATGAATACTCCATTAAGAATATTGAAGAAGAAAGCACTGGATTTAGGAGTCTGAAGCCAAAGCTCCAGGTTTAAATCCTAGCTTTGTCACACACAAGTGGGAGTACCCCGGCAGGTAACAACCTCCCTAGGTCTATATCCTGTTTTATAAACAGACATAAGGAAGCTCATCTTGTAAGGAATTGACAAATAAGGTTCTTCACAAGAAAAACATCCAGGATTCTGCTCCATTATTACTTTTTTCTTTTTTTGCAGGGGGTGGGGGGAGGACTGGAAATTGAAGCCAGGCCTTTGTATTGAGCTACATACCCAACTCTTCCTTACTTATTTAGAGAGAGGATCTTGCTAAATTGCTAACTTGCCCAGGCTGAACTCAAATTTGCAATCCTCCTACCTCAGCCTCCCAGACTGCTGGAATCACAGGCATGTGGACCATTCCTGGTTTGTGTATGTTTTTGTTTAAGTGCACAGAACCTCTGCCACTGAGATGCCCTTCAACCCTAACCCTAAACCTTGCAGTCTCTGCAAAACACTAACCGTGAGAGGCATACATCCAATGAATCGATCCACTCAGTGTTAATTCTGAAAAACCACGAACCTTAGAAGAAGTCTTGGGCTCATTTTCCAAAGGTACCTGACAAGGCAACAATATGTTTGCATTTTACAGCCTGTCCTTTCCCAAAACAAGCAAAGAGGTATGATGTGAACTTAACTCTGAAACCCCAGTAACCGTGAAGTCCCACAAACACTGTTCTATAGGAATGTGCAAACCAACCAGTTAATGCACTTGCAGAGTGCACACAAGACAGGAAAGCTGCTTTCACCTCAACTCAGGTCTTGGCTGACATGACATGTGAAGGTGCCAGCGTCCAGCAGAATTTCAAAAAGCTGAGAATTAGGACCCAGTCCTCAAAGTCAGCTTTGCTCAAGAAAGTGCCATCCTGCCCTTGTATGTGCCCTTATGCTTTCTTCTCTACCTCGCCCTTCTGGAAGCAGAACCCCTGATGCCCTGTCTCAGATTTACATTGGAAATATAGCTTAGATCAACAGCTGCTCCTCCTCTTATCGACCACTACTGTCTGTGAATACAGGGAAGTTACTATAGGAACTACATCCCACAGCTCCCAGACATTTGCTTAGAAAAGAAACTGCATGTTTGGTAAAGGGAAAAGGAGAGTAAGATACAGCAAGGGGAAGCCTCAAGCTCAGTATTTCTCAGCCAGGTTGTAATCAACTGCATTAAATCACCTGGAATTCTTGTTCAGGGTATACATTCCTGCCTGGCATGGTGACACACACCTATAACCCCAGCTACTCAGGAAGCTGAGGCAAGAGAGTCACAAACTTGAGGCCAATTTAATAAGGTCCTGGCTCAAAATAAAAAATACAAGGGGCTAGGGATGTAACTCAGTGGTAGAGCACTTGCCTATCACATGCAAGTCCTGAGTTCAGTCTCCAGGAGGGTGGGGAGGTGTGGAGCAAAACAAAAAGGAAAAGGCGCACATTCCTGGACTCTCCCTAGAGGTACTGAATTAGAACTGGAGCTAGGTATGAACTGGGATTTTAATACCCTTACCTGGTGGTTCTTACATGCACTAGGTTTTGACACCTAGTGGAGACAAAATGCAGAGGACTGTGAGGAAAAAATAAAGAAGATTTAAAGACACATTAATCTCCCTCCTTTCCCTCATTGTTATAAATCAGTGGATTGGTGAACCAAACAACACAAAAGTCAATTTCCCATTGTACGTACATCCCAGTAAATGAAATCATGACCATGATGAAAACGTGCACTTTAACATAAAAAAAACTCCACTCACCAAAGCAGCAAACCCAGATACAAAATGAACTCAAACATCCCGTCTTAAATCAACCACATCTATTCTGAGGGTTGAGAAAAGTGAGATAAGATCTTGGCTGCAGCCCCAGCCTGGTCCCTGCCGTGCCCAGTAAGGCAGTGCCTAGTAAGGCAGCTCCGCATTCCACAGCAGGGTCTGAGTCTAAGGGGCTGGATGGGGAGGGGGGTGCCCTAGTTCTAGCAAAATAGGTTTGGGGAAAAGTTATTACAGGAAAAAATACTAAGAAATTAAGACTCCTAAATCACACATCTCCATAAAAAGGAAAAGAAATCTACAGATAGTTGACCGTGCTGAGCACATATCAGACACCAAAAAATGTGTGACTTGAAGGAACTTAGACACCTGATGGAATAATCCGGCATGAGACACTTACCCCTGCACATACACAGTCATGAAAGAGAAAGGGGGAACAAAATAAAATTATCTCCACATCCAAAGTACGACGTTTTCAAAACTGAGGGGGGCGTGTGCAATTTTTTTTTCTTTTTCTTTTTTTTAACTTCATGACAGGTACATGCTAGGGACTTAGTATCCCTGAATGTTTAAGGCACCAGGGAGGTTGAGCAACAAAAAGCAAAAGCAGAGGCTTTTTCCACAGAAAAGCACTTTCCCATGGTGGGCAATGGGAACCACCACTGAAATTTCAGAAACCAGAAACCCTGCAAGGCAGAGGGCACCAGCTCTAACCAAGTCTGATGGGCAGGTACACAGCCACCTCCTCCTCCTGCCCCCAAGGACCGAGGGCTTTTTTTGGCCTCCAGCTAAATTCTTCAGCAGCAGATGCTGAAACTTAACATTGCCCCACAAAACTAGCAAACAGGCAGCTTTCACAACCAGCCCGCCCAACACACTCCCATCAAGGACTGGACAGTGCAAAGGTGTGGTAGCAAATCAGACATTTAGGAAGTGACTTTAACACCTAGAGTTGGTTATCTGGAATTTTCAAAACAAACAAAAACAAAACTATTCCTTTCCTCAATAGGAAGCAGGCATTCCCCCCTTTAAAAGACCTTCCTGAAAGCACCTCTCCCAGGGGAACCCGGCAGGTAAATAACACCAGAGCTTCCTTCAACTGATCCTGCAGAACCAGGTGTCCAGGCTGCGCTCATTCATCGGTTTCTCCTCCCGGGAAAGAAGGCTGGGGAAGTAACTCAATCCAGTCCTGGGCAGGCAAGGATGGGGGAGTCTGCAGGTGGGAGGAGGGGGTTGAAGCAATGCCTCTCAAACTTTCCAGTTGCTCTTTAGCAGTTTTGGGCAGGAGTCCGGGGAATTGCATCCTGAGAAGGGAGAGTCGCCCTCCCTAAGAGAAAGGCCCCCAGTTGGCCTAACCCACCTGCTCTGTGCCCGGCTGGCTGTGCACGGAATCCACCCAGCCATGCCCTCTCCTGGGTAGTGCCCCCCGCCCCGGGTCCCCTCCTCACCTTGGCCTCGAAGCAGATCCCGTGCTGGAAGGCGTCCTCGTTGTGCAGAGGGATCCGCAGGTCGTGCCCATCGTCCACAAGGTTGTACTTGGTTTTGCTGGGCATGGTGACCCGCGGTGGACCCGCTCCTCCGGAGGCTGCAGGAAGGGGCGGGCGAGACCCCGGGGAGGAAGCCCAGGGCCAGGCGGGGCCAGGCGGCGGGGAACGGGGGACGTGCGGTGGTAGCGAGGCGGCCGCGGGGCCGGGACCCGAGCGGCGCCGAGGGCCGAGCGGACGCGGGCTGCGCGAGGGCGCTGTGGCCGCGCGAATGCTGCCCGCGCAGAGGGCGGCGGGGAGCTGAGCGCAGCGAGCGGGGGCGCGCGGCCGGGGCGGGACTGGGCGCGGCGCCGGCTCCGAGCAGTGGCGCGGACGGCCCGGGACGAGGAAGAAAAGGCGGCGGCGGTGGCGCGGCGGCGGCGGAGCGGGGCGCCTGTCACGGAGACGCCGGAGCTCTGCCAGCCAGCGGCTCCTCCTGCGGGGCGGGCCCCGGCCGGCTCCGCCCACGCGCGCAGGCCCCGCCCCCGGCCCGCCCTGGCCACGCCCCCGCGCCAGCCGCGCAGGTGACAGTCGCCGGGAACTTCGCCCCGACAGGGACTGAAGGGACCTGGGGACCCAAGCTCTGCAGGGACCTCGGGGACCCGGTTGGCTTGTGTCACAGTCAGATTCTAAGACGGGCATAGTTGGCAACAACAGCCTGGCCTCGAAGTTTTTGTTTTGGGGAAAGGGAAGGAGCAGTGTTTATTGTTTTGATGTTTTACCAGGAAGGCCCACATCCTGGTCCAGATAACCCCAAGCTAGGCCTCTGTAAATCTGAGTCCCTTTCTGGTGAGAACCAAGCCTGATCGCGTGTGCAGGGCCTCGGGTCAAGCACTCTGGTCCTTTCATGCGGTGATAGGTGACTTGTGTTTGGGGGCACTGGTAGGATGCCTTTGGGGAAAGTTTAAATATTTAAGTCATCGGCCTCGTGGAAATGGGTAGGCAGCAAAGGAGTGCTGAGCACAGGGGAATACAGAATTGTTTCTATGCCCTTAAGCAATCTTCCCTAACTGTGTGTGGACAGAATGTGCTCGCCCAATTCGCTTCCAACTGGTATGTTCTTGTTCCTATCTTAGTAAATGCTTAGAGTTAAATTTGTTAAGAAGAGGCCTGTTCACTTCCCTCCTCTGCATCAAAAATTTTGAGAAAAGTTGCCTCGTTATTTCCAAGATATTGGTTAATTGAACTGTATATTCAGGTTCTTAACTATAAATTGTGCAACTGAAGGAGCCATAGGAAGAGTTAGTAAGCAAATACTCAGTATCTGTCAAAACATCATAGGTAGAGATAAGTAAAATGTATATTTCCATGGCTTCGTATTACTCCAGAATCTCCAAAAGTAACCAATCAAACCAAAGCTAAAGTCAGCCAAAGCTGAAATCACAGCTAGGTGTGGTGGCGCATGTCTATATTCCCAGCTCTCTAGGAGGTTGAAGCAACAGGACAAGTTTGAGTCCAGTCTGGGTAGCTCAATGACTTCTCGAGACCCTATCTCAAAAACTAGGCTAGGAATCTGTAGCTCAGTGTGAAGGCCCTGGGTTCTATCCCCAGTACTGGGGTGGGAGGTGGGGTGGGGGAGAGCTTTAAAAAAAACTACACTTGCTTACACCAAATGATCAGCTCCAAGTCACCAGAAAACTCTTTGTTTTTTGTTTTTTGGTTTTTTTGGGGGGGGCCTTTGAACTGAGCTACCTCCCCAGTCCTTTCATGCTTTTTGTTTGCTTGGGGGTTTTTTTGTTTGTTTGTGTTTGTTTTTTGTTTTTTGGTACTAGGGATCAAACTCAAAACCTCACGCCTGCCAGGAAGGTGCTTAAGCCATTGAGCTAAATCCCCAGCCCTATTTTTTGAGACAGGGTCTCACTATGCAGTCCAGGCTGGCCTTGAACTCACTTTGTAGCCCAGGCTAGTCTCGAACTCACAATATCCTCCTGCCTCAGCCTCCTGAGTGCTGGGATTAAAGGTGTGCGCCATCACACCCAATTTTGTTTGTTTTGTTTGCAATAGGGTCTCATTGAATCACTGAGTTTCACCGACTAGACTCAAACTTATGATCTTTCTGTTCAGCCTCCCCAAGTACAGCAGAAACCTACTTTTAACACCCCGTAGATATATCCACCCAAGGCCGCTCTCACATCAAATATCACAACTTTGGAATCATCACAAAGCCTGCTGATGAAACTGTTGCTGCACCATTTCCATGATAAATTTATACAATAGAATACATTCCTGCTATAATTATGTTTCTCATCTTACCCCACAGGGCTAAAGTACAACTGCTCTTTCCTGTATATTGCTGTTCCATATCTACTAAAATTACCGATCAAGAGGTAGCATCTTTCACAATATCTCCCTAAACAAAAGCAAGCTAATGACTGGCACACATTAATCACATGCATTATGCTTTAGATACCTTATTATATTCATAAATATCAGTAAGAATCAAGAATAATTTACACTGAGAAAATACACCACTAACCTTTTTATAAATACAGGACAGAAAAGTCTAATCAGGTATGTCTGACTCTTTGAATGTCACAGTGGATTTATTATGCATTAGAAATACACACTGTAGCCGGGCGTGGTGGCACACGCCTTTAATCCCAGCACTCGGGAGGCTGAGGTAGGCGGAGCATTGTGAGTTCGAGGCCGGCTTGGGCTACAACGCGGCTCAAGGCCGACCTGAGCTACATAGTGCGACCCTGCCTCAAAAAACCAGGGCTGGGAGTTTGGCTCAGTGGCTTAAGTGCCTACCCTGGCAGGCGCAAGGCTGTGAGTTCAATCCCTGGTGCTGAAAAAAAAAAAAAAAAAAAAAAAGAAATACACACTGTAAAACCTGCCACAGTAACTCAACAATTTAAAGGCAAGAACTTAAGTAACTATTTCATTTATATCAAATTCAAAATGTCCTCTGACCCCATCTACCCTTTTTTCTAGATTAACTTGAGTCTCACTAGACTGCCAAATTGACCAGAACTCCATAACTAAATCTATAATGCATTATTAATAGATAAGACACAGAAAAGCAAACCCCCAAAGGTTTTTTAGCTCTGATATAGACACTACTACATAGTAGACATTGAATAATTAATGATTAATGGAATCAAATAATAGCAATGGCTAACACTCATTAGCTTTCTCTGTGTTAGGTTAACGTTCCTCTTAGCATCTTACATGTGTCATCTCATTTAACATTCACAAGAACCCTAAAGTTAGTTCCACTTTACTAAGAGACTAAAGAACATAAGTAGTTAGATAACCTTCTTAAGGTCATACTTACAAAGAAAAACAACCAAGATTTGAATCCAAGTAAATTCTATGTCAACAGGTGGAACCTAAAAGGCTATGGAGGCTGGGCATGGTGGCTCATGCCTGTAATCCCAGAACTCTGAAGGCTGAGGCAGGAAGATTGCCGTGAGTTTGAGGCCAGCCTCCACTACATAGTAAGACCCTCTCTCAAAACCTCCCCCCCTCCAAAAAAAAAAAGGGGGGATATGGAAAGCTTTTTATTGCAAATGCAATGCACGTCAAATTCAAGGTTTATGTTTTATTTAGATGTGCACTGTTGTTAAACTATATTCTTTGCATTTCAGTTAAATGAACTATTCCACAAAAGAGATCTGTTCTCTGCTTTGGCTTCCACCTAATATGATACTGGTGCTGCTCAGGCATGAAAATGGTATCCAAAGTCATATCCTTTTTTTAATTTAATCTGGTGATTTCAATCTTGGTTTTATTTTTTCATTTTTTATTTTGTTTGTTTACTTGCTTGTTTGTTTGTTTGACACAGGGTCTTGCTATGCAGTTCAGCCTGGCCTTGGACTCACTGTGTAGCTCAGGCTGGCTTCCAACTCACGGGGATCCTCCTGCCTCAGCTTCCAAGTGTTGATATTACAAGCATGCACCACCATGCCAGGCCTCAATCTTGCTTTTTAAATATAACTGGAATTTTACCTTCATAATTTCAAATCTGTTAAGAAAGAGAGAAAAAGAAAAAAGGAGAAAGAAAGCAAAAGAGAAAAAGATAGTGAGACTGGAAGGGAGGGATGGGGGAGTGAGAGAGAAAGAAGTAGGCACAGCGGTGTATATATGTAATTCAGTCACTCAGGAGGCTGAGGCAGGAGGATCACAAGTCCAAGGCTAGCCTAGGCAAGATAATGAGATCCTGTCTCAAAGTTCAAAAATGCTGAGGATGTTACCCAGTGATAGAATGTTTGCCTAGTATATGTGAAGGAGTGAGTTTAATCCCCCACTACTACAAAGCAAAAAGAATAGTAAACATTGATAGCATGTAGTAATTTCTTGACATTGGTTAACACTTAGCTTCAAAAAGCTTAAATTATTTTTTAATAGTAACTTTTTTTTTTTTGAGACAGAGCCCTTCTATCTTGCCCAGACTGCCCTTGAACTCTTGGTCTCAAGTGATTCTCCTGCCTCAGCCTCCCAAGTATTCCCCACCACACCTGGCTCCATGGTACCATTTTTGCCTGACAGTGTCTGGGACATTGAGTTCAAAATCATTAACCCATTTTAAAGGGTGGCCATAAAGATATCAAGTGATTGCTCTTTGGAGAAAAAAAATAGCATCTCTATCACTAGCGCTTTCTAATCCAAGTTTTATTTATTATGATCTTTTACTCTGTGAGCAATAAAGTAATAATTTCAGATGTTTTTCCCCACCAGAACTTCTAAAAGATATCACATGCTGTGACACTGCCCTACATATTTTTCCCCTACATATTTTACCAAGCTACATTTCCTATTGAGTCATATACCTCTGTTTTAAAAGTCTCTTTTTCTACAAAAGTACACATATTACATTTTTATAAATAAAATATTCTTTCCAGTTGACTTCCAGAGTTCCAAGCTTTTCTTCAACAGCTTGCACACAAAATCAGAGGAGTAAAGGGAGTGGGAAGAGAGGCCTGGCTGGAGCTACTTCCTCTTTTCTCACACATCCCTGAACTAGAAAAGCCAGAAACAATATCAAAGGTGTGGCTGCTGGGCATGGTGAGACACTTCTATAGTCCCAGCTACCCAGGAGTCTAAGGCAGGAGGCATCACTTAAACTCAGCAGTTCAAAGCAAACCTGGGCAACATAGCAAGAGCTCATCTCAAAACAAAAAAGATGCTGGTCATTTTCAGAGGGTCTTGAAGCTGTCAGACTGCTCCATATCTCTTGGAACAAGACTAAGGGTTAGGTAATCCAGTGAAAGACGCAGCCTTCAGAATTTTGATTTGAAGAAAGAAGTTAGGCTCCTGGCAGGACTGACTTCCTCTTTCCATAATCTCACCTGCCTGGTGTAATTATCACTTCCTTTCCACCCCCTAAGATTCTTTTTCAAGTTATAGTTAATAATTATGTTTCTTGGCCTGCTTAATATTTCAGGCAAGAACTATTTATTAATTCAACAGCTTCTGGTCAAGAAGCCTTTTGGTCAAAATCAGTAAAGTCGCTTTTAAGTAATATTCCTGCTATAATGATTTCCCAGAGGAGGCAAGAGACATAAGAGGGGCTTACACCTTTAATGAGACACGTGCTTTTGAGAGCAGAAGCTAAGCACAAAAACAAGAGGTGATGTTTCCAAATGGCGTGGCTGGAAGGGAAGGAGAAGACTATGGGCCAGAATGGTCAGGTAAGTCTTGAAGGTGGAGGTCAGGCTTGAAAACAGGGAACAGATTTTGATAACACAGCAGGAGGAAGGCTGAGAGGGAGACAGGGTCTATAGAGACACTACTGTGCAAAATGTCCTTTGGGGCAGTGTGGAACTCAGTGCCCCAGAAGGGTCTATCCCGGATGCAGTGGGTGATTCAGCTGGAACAGAAATGAGATGAGGACCTTGCATGGCAAATTCCTGAACTGAGCTATGGACCAGGGCACTGATTCAGAAAGATTGCTCCATCACCACCATCCAAAAGAAAAAAAGGGAGGAAATATTCTCCAATCTTTTTATTTAAGCTATAGGCTGGGGATGTAGCTCAGGGTGGAGCATTTGCCTAATGTGACTGAGGCCCTAGGTTCTACTTGCAGTGCTGCCAAAAAAAAAAAAAAAAAAAAAAACAGAATTTAAAAATGGCACTAATGGAGTGATTGGATTGTATGTACTGTGTACCGTAGGGTTATATGGAGGGCTGACTAGCTGATCCTCTAGCTGGTCTCCTGCACCCATGAATAAAGGACACTTAACCAAAATTGCAACCAGTTGCAAATAAGTATCATGGATCCCAAAGGACCCAAAGTGCTGCTTGCTTCCAGATGTTTTTAAATTCTTGCTTCAATTCCACTTTAGCTTTGTCAGTTTTTATTGGGTGATGATTTGAGATTTTTTTTTAAGACAGGGTCTTACTAGATAATTCGGGCTGGCCTTGAACTCATTATGTGGCTTGGGCTTACTTTGAACTTATTGCAATCTTCCTGCGTCTGCCTCCTGAGTGCTGGGATTATAGGCATTCACCACCACTCCTGGTTTGACATTATTTATATAATCCTTTGCATGGTGTGTTTTAGTGCTGTACAACAGAAAAAAAAATCTTGGTGGAGAATTTTCTTTAGTTTAACTCCTCTATCAAAATTGATTTTAAGGCCTTTAATTTCACGCCCCCAAACTTAGATCTCTTTTTCTAAATCTGGCACTATTTTCATTAGTTATCTATTTAAGACACAAATAGAGCCAAGCTATTAAATTAAGAAAGTTGAGGCTTCTGTGCTCAACTAAATCTATCTTGTGTCATAATTAATCTTGGTTCCTTTTTATAAAACCCACATTCTTGAGACAAATAGATATGAAGATTGTAAAAAGATTATAGAAGCCATTAGAAATACTGTAACAGAAAATGGCTCCCTCAGCCAGTATATTTCAGTTTCTTAGTTGCCCAGGTAATAGTTCCTGTTTCAGTTCCTGTTTTAGTGATGCATAGCTGGTCACCATGATGCATATTGTAAGAACCAATCCCCAGCTGACAAGGCATTCTGCCTCTGTACTTCTTGCTCATTTACCCCATACAAGCCCTAGACCACCAGAAAACAGGGTCTGGCATTTTGGAAATGATCCCAATCAGTGTCTGTCAACATAAATAAATCTGCCTCCAAATCCAGGCTGTTGTTTTGGTGTTTCTACTTACCATTGTATTGACTGGGAAAACCAACCATGCCAACCTCTTTGGTCACCAGTCATAACTCTTGCAGATGGAGCAAGAACCTCTCCAGGACTCAATAGGAAAGTGCACCCTCAAGACTTCTTAAGTCCTCTTGGAGGTCTAGAGGAGGATTCCTGGCTCCCTGCTCAAGTGGCTCACAATGGACCCCAAAGGGAGGAGGCTGTAGTTTGCCTGTGTCTGTCTGCCTGCCTCATTCCAGTAAGAACCCTGGGGGCACACCAGTTAGTCTGTCAGTCCTGCTCAGCACATGCAGAAGGGAAGTCTAATTGACTCCCAGTAGTGAGAACCATCCTTAGGGGTAAGGGGCTGAAATGTTTAACCTCTGAGCACATGCTGAATGATTGTGTGAGTGAATGAAATGGACAGTGTAAACAATAGACTGCCCTGTCTGTGCACCAAGACTGGAAAGCACTGGTTGCAGTGGTTGATTGGGCCCTCACCTGTGGTTCCTTGGCAATTGACATATGGCATAACAGAAGCCTCATGCCATCCTTAGCTAAGTTGCACCTAAATCTCTGTGAGGGGTGCAGCTGGGAGGGCATCTAAATGGTCTCTCTCTCTGAGGGACTCCTACCCTTTGTCTGTTGTGCCATTGCTCAGGGGTATACAACATACACTCTAGGGAGATAGAATGGGTACAAGCCAGAGTAAACCCACAATTGGGCCTGCATAGATAGGACAGACCTTGACTGTCTGCTGAAAAACTTCAAAAAAGGATTTCCTGATGACTACAGAGTGAAAATAAAAGCTCAGAAGCTCCATGCCTTTTGTGAAATTGAATAGACAAATCTTTGCCCCAACTGGTCATCTGAAGGGACCATTGATGTCGGCACTGTTTGTAGGGTTTGCAACCAAGTGACAGAGCCCAATGAACAAGGCCACCCTGACCAATTTCCTTATATTAACTCTTGGCTCAACCTATGTCAGAGCCTGCCCCCACCATGGTTCCGCAACTGCATCCTACATCTTAAAAAAAAGAAAGAAGGCCCATTCTTCCTGGTAATCCCATCTTGGTTCCCTCATCAGCTACCACAGTTGCTGCCAATACCTATAGCTTCACTCCTGGCTCCCAACTTGTCTACTTCCAGCCAACTGAACGGGTTCCAGCTAGCCATTTCCTGCCTTTGGTCACACAGTTCTCCCACCCACCCTGGAGAGGAACCTATCCTTGTCAGATGACATCATCTAATGCCCACCCAAGATGACTGTCAACAGTTCCTTCTGAATTTCACATTTTGACTGAGGAAAAAATTGGTCTTTCATCTTTGACAAATGAGTTGCAACCTATTGGGCCTGAATAGATAAGACAGACAGAGTTCTACCAAACTGGGCCATTGAGAGCCTGTGGTCTTTGCAAAAGTTGGGGGCAAACCTGTGACTTTCCTGGTAGACAATGAAACAACTCTCTGCCTCCAGAAGTTCCTCTGTCAAAAAGTTATCATCACTGGGGCAACTGGGACCCTTGTCTCTCACCCCTTCTGCCAGGCACAAACTTGCAGCCTGGGAGGATATCTCTCCAAACATGAATTCCTTTTTAAGTCAGTCCCCATACCACTTCCTCTTCAAGTTACAAGTGACCATTTCCTTTCCACCAAGCCAGTCAGCCTCCATCTTGCTTAATCCTGCACTTTCAACTTTGACTGTTCCTCAAGAGGAAGATGACATCGGCATCAGCCTGAGACAGATAATCATAGTCCTGAAGTTTTGAAAACTCTCCTCCCAGAAGTACAGACTAAAGACTTGCCACTGGGCCTGGCCATCAACCATGCCACCTCACCGTGACCCTCATTGCTGTCAAATTTCATGGGAAACACAAATAGACATCCAATTACATATCAGCCTGATAGGCTGTTAATCACATTGGGCAAGATTTCCATGCCATCAGCAACGTAGCCATCACCTTACATTCTGCCGTTCCCAACCCACACACCCTTTTTGAACTGTTACTCTATTGCCACAAAGGTGTGGGAACTCTCTCACAGCTCTGACAGCAGATTTGGCAATTCTTGGATAGCCTATTTCTCTATCCCTTCCAGATCCACAATTCTGTCACTGTCCCCTGGGTCTTGAGATTGGGCCATCAACCACTTGCCTCTGACTGTGAAACTCCATCCCAGGGCAACCCCCACCTGTGTCAAACAATATCCTGTGCCATGAAAGACTTGGCTAGAAATCCAACCACACATCCAGAGGATTCAAAATCACAAAATGTTTATAGACTGTCAAACTGCTAAAGCCAGTTCAAGAACTGCCTGTAAAGCCAGTTCAAGAACTCTGAGCTGCTAATGCCATCACAATTGCCCTCCATATACATTGCCTCAGCCTTCTGCCACCCACTGCCTACTGGTACATCTGCCTGAACCTAAATAATGCCTTCTTCTGCCTTTGGTTGGCTCCTGTCAGTCAGCCCCTCTTCACAAAGACCCCTGTTATGGAAGCAAAGTTTAACTAACCTGGACTCAACCTCCCAGTGGTTCAAAACCTTGTTTACCCTCTTTGGAGAAGATCTTCACACTTCCAATTGATGACACCCAAGAAACCTGCTGAAAAGGCACAAAAGCTCTGCTATAACATCTGGCAGAAACTTGTTACAAGAAAAAAACTGCAAATTTCTTGAAGCTATAAAATCTGGATCCTTGAGTTATGCTTAGTCAGACTGTCAACCTCTGGGAGCACCCAGGGGTCTACCTGTGCAAATACTTGGATCCAGTCATTAAGGCTATCTCCCCACTTTGCCTCCATGCTCTAACAGCCACTGTCTTTCAATCAAGAAAGCTGACAAGTGCATCTTAGACAGAGACCTAGTTGTCCAGGTGCCACATGTTGTACTGGGATGAACTGTTCTGAAAGTGAACCCCTGACAGAAGCTGAGTATACCCTGTTAATAGATGGAAGTAACTCTATTAGGAATGAAGAATGACAGGTTAGATATACTGTGGTCACCTTGGACAAAGCTATTTTGACCAAAACTCTCCTGCTACTGCTTCCTGATGTTGTTTGGAAACCTGTCACCAATGCAAAATAATTCGATCCAGAGGCCTAAGTCCCCTTTAGGGATCCAATTGACTGAAACATTAATCCCAGCCAGAAAAACTTTACCTGGTACTTCTAGAAGATCAGAGCCAGACCTGCCCCCACCGTTTGTTCTGCAAGCTCAAGCTGCAGCCAGCTCAGGTTTCAGCCTCTGTGTCACTGGCCCTGACCTCATGCAATACAGTGAACTATAATCCTACAGAAACAGCTTCGAACTAGCTGCATAAAAGTTCAGCTAAAAGGTCAGCTATACCTATAGGCACTCCTGCATGCACATTTAACCTAGGTATATATTAACTAGAAGTTTTAGAAATCCAGACTTAGATCCACTGGAGAATTCACCTGAACCAGACAGCTCACTGTGAAGAGATGATGCACTCAATGTCCTGCCCTGGTCACTCTGGACACTGACCAGTCCATGCATGGCTGAAGCCTAAGGACCTTGTTTGCAGGACTGTTCCCCTTAATTTTTGTGTCTTTTTAGACTGCTTACCCCAGTCCTTGCTTCCCTGCACCCTGATAGTTGCGGTTTTGCCTTAAACTCTGTGAAAGTTTGCCCCAAGAGAACAGAACAACTCATCAAACACTTGACTGAGATTTGATGAGCATCCAAGGCACAATGGACACTCTCCTAGATCATATTAACTCCCTTGCTACCTTGCCAGAGTAATATTACAGAACAGATAGGCCTAATTATGTCTATTCCTAAAAGAAATTTAGGAAAAAGCTCTGCAATAAGACAATCTTGGGAACCTTGGCTAGAGCCCATCCTAGATAATTGACAACCCTAATGTTACTGCTTCTAGTTGGACCTTATCTCAAAAGATCACATGTAACATGCCCAGCAAAAGTTTGCCACAGAAACTAAAAGAGGGAGGAAATATAACAGAAAATGCTCCCCCCCCAGCCAGTATATTTCAGTTTCTTAGTTTCCCAAGTAATACTTCCTTTTCCAGTTCCAGTTGCTTCTGTCTCCTTGAAATGACTGGTCACTGTGACGCATAGATGGTCACTATGATGCATATTTAAGAACCAATTCCCAGTTGACAAGCCATTCTGCCTCTATACTTCATGCTTGCTTACCCCATGGGGTCATTCCTGTGATTAAACCTGACCATGTAGTCCAACAGCCTTTGGGGATGGCTTGTGGGAAGAGTTTGAAAAGATTCGGAGACATCGCCTGAAAGAGTGGCACTGGAACATCTTAGGCTGTTCCATATGGGAGATTCTGGTCAGAGCTCAGAAGACCAGAATCTGCCAGTAAAGATCAGGCTTGGGAGGTTTCTGCTGGGAAGAAGGACTACATTGGTTGTTGGACTGCATACAATGTGTGTTATGGTGTGGCAGAAAGTTTGTCTTCATTTTTCTCATGTCCAGAGACTTTGCCTGAGACTGAGATTAAGGGCAATAGACTGATTAATCTGGCAAAGGAAATTTCAAGGCAGTCAAATGCTGAGGTGGTGGCATGGCTATTGTTGGGGGCTTTTAGCCAGATTTCTGTTGCAAATCAGGAGCAAAGAGCACAGCAGGATGATTTAAAATATTGTGAGTTTGGGCAGGAAGCTGTGGACTGTAAAGATAGGGCTGAGATCTCGATTGCTGAGAAGGAACAAAGAAATAAAAAAGATGGCCTGGGGCCATCCCAGGAAGCAGCAGGCCTCCACATTTTGCAGCCTCTAGCCAGCAAAAGTGAAAGAGTTTGCGGAGGAAAAAGCCACAGAGCACCATGATTCAGAGTGGTGATGGAGGCCACAGGAGATTCCAAAATGGCAGCGGCCACACCAGATTCCAGAATGGCAGTGGCATAGACAAGCTTTTCCTCACAATCAGGTTCAGAGAGCTCAGGGATCCTGGTACATGATCCCTATAGTCAAGAGAGAAGAAAGCCTGCCTACTGCTCCAGCTGGCAGCGGACCTTGGTGGCATCCACATGGTGCTGGTTTGAAGTGCAAGGAAAATGCACAGCTTCTGCCCCAACTTCAGAGGACAATATGTAAAGATGTAAGGGTGAAGCCAAGGGTGCAATGGAAAACCCATAAGTCTGAAAAAGCTAGGAACATGGATCATCCAAGAAAAGCTGCAAAAACTGAACAGAATGGGTGTAGGAGAGAAGCTGTAGGAATAGAAACCCCTGGAAGTGCCGTGGGGGTGGGATCACTCAAGCCTTTTGGAGCTTGAAACCAGATTGCTTCAGATGCTAAGCACAGTACTCCAGGATTTAATGTTCACCCTGCTGGATTTTGGACTTACTTTAGTTCCAATGCTTTGTATGCCCCTGTTTGTAACTTTTGGAATGGTAATGTTTATCTTGTGCCTTTGCATTTTGGAAATGTTTAACTTGTTTTCATTTGTACAGGGAGTTACAGTTAAGAGTTTGCCATAGATCTCAGAGGAGACTTGGAACTTGAACTTTTCAGCAATGCTGAAACTGTTAGGACTTTGGCAATCCTTGGAGGTGGACTAAATGTCTTTTGTGTAAAGGATGTACATGAGCCTTTGGGGAGCAAGTGGTAGAATGTTATAGTGTGGTTGGGTGTCTCCCACTTAAGCCTAATGTAATCATGGATGGGGCTGAGTCTGGCATTCATGATTGGCTTGTTGTCTAGCACTGGGATTGGTGATAAAAGTGTTACACCGACCCAGGGGTGGAGCTGACATACAGTGTAAGGGCAGAAGGAAGGCGTGTCTTCTTTCTCTCTCTTGCTGGGTTTGTGCCTTGTTGTTTGGCGGCTGCCACAAATGGCTGCTCTGTTGCACTGCCCTGCCTTGAAGCCAGCTGAATATGGACTGAAACCTCCAAGAACTGTAAGAAATAAATCTTTCCTTCCTTAATTTTGGGTACCAGGTATTCAGTCTCAGCAATAAGAGAAAAGTAACCAAGACACATATAAGCCCTAGACCCCACATAAGCCCCATATAAGCCCTAGAAAACAGGGTCTGATATTTTGGAAATGATCCTAATCAGTTCCTGTCAACATAAATAAATCTGCCTCCAAATCCTGGGTGTCATTTCAGTGTTTCTGCTTGCCTTTGAGATACAACATGCATATTGTACATAATGTCTTGCCTTTATATCTCTCTTAAGAGGTGCAAAACCTTAGGCAGCTTTGTTGTTGCTTGAAAACAAAATTAATAAAGGGGCTAAGGTTTATGTAGTTCAGTGGTAGAACATATATATATATAGTATGCATAAGGGCCTGGGTTCAATCCCAAGCATAACCAAACAAATGAAAAATAAGCCCTCCTCCACACCCTTCATTAGAATGCTTTTAAAAAGCAAGAAAGACATTGAGTGCGCTGTTACAAACTCATAATATCAGCTATTCAGGAAGTTGAGGAAGGAGGATCATTAGTTCAAACCCTCCCTGGGCAACTTAGTGAGACCTGTCTCAAAATGTAAAATAAAAAGAGAAGAGAATGTATCTCAGTGCAAGGCCCTATGTTTAATCCCCTAGTATCACAAAGAATGAAGACTTTAAAAATCAAGAAAGAAGCCAGGCACACACCTGTAATCCCAGCATTCTGGGAACCTGTGGCAAGAGGCGTACAAATTCAAGTGCAGCTGGGCCAACTAAGCAATTTAGCAAGACCTGTCTCAAAATAAAACGATTTTAAAAGGTGCTAGGAATGCAGTTCAGTGTAAAGGTTCTGGGTTCAATGTCCAGTACTCAAAAAAAAAAATCAAGGAAGAAAGAATATTACATATACTCAGTATACACAGGTGCATTTAAGTATTAATTCTCACTCCCCAGCCCCAGGTCTCCCATTTTGAGCGTTCTGTATTCTGAGAGCTCAGTCTGATTACCCCTGACTTTAATTAGCATGACAGGTTCTGTTCACCACACTCTAACGTCATCTTTTGAACTCCACAGAAAGAGAGAGGGACAATATATTTTTTTTAAAGTTACGCATATTCCAGGATAGCTAGCAAACGAAGTTCTCAGGCCTTGTCCATATCCAACTTTCACAGTTCTGCATCCTTAGCAACTGCCTCATTCCCTTAAAAGGGCTTGCAATCTCTTTATAAATTCCCTGACATCACCAGCTGGCCCCTCTCCATGCCACTCTGAGCGTTTTTCCTGCAGTGGTGAAGGGGCCTCAGAATTTCCCACCTCTCTGAGCAGCCCTGTTGTGCCATTCACTGCCCAAAGGGGCCCCTGTAATTTGAGCTCCATGCACATGATAACACTTTAACTGCAGCCAACTTTAATTCAGAACACATGTTCCTCGTGTTCATACCTTGGTGAAAAGGCAGCCCTGTTGAGCTGCTAGAGGAGCGCAGGGCTTGGGAGGGGCTGAGGCGGGACATCTAAATGCAAACCTGAACTTCAGCCTAACAACCAGGCTACTGTGGTCCACTGTGAGACAGAGGCAGCACCCAGGTATGCCGGTCAAGGCCTACTGTGGGTCTACAAAAGTCCTACCAAACCTAATGGTGGAATGGGGTAGTCTAGTTAGTCAGACATTCTGGTTAATGTTTATAGCAGCACAACTTACAACAGCTAATTCTTAGAAGCACCCTAGATGCCCATCAACAGATAAATGGGTAAAGAAATGGAGTACTATTCTGCCATAAAGAAAAATAAATTTGAGTCATTTGTAGGAAAATGGATGCATCTTAAGACCATAATACTAAGTGAAATAAATCAGACACAGAAGGTTAAATATCACATGTTATTACATGAGACACCCCAAGTATAAGTAAAGAGCAAAATAAAAGATAGCAGATAGGAAAGGGAGATAGGCTATGGGAAGATATGAGGGATCTGAGGATGATGGGAGATGAGAGGGAGAAGAAGGGTGGTAAAAGGGATCAAGACGCAATTCCCCACAATGAATGTCTTTTTTATATATTGCAATGTCTTTTTTATATATTGTCTCTTATATATTTATATAATAAAAAAGTGGTAAAATATTCTGGTTAGTGGGAAGTTACCATGGATATACAGTTTGCCAATGAGAATATAAGTAAGGTAGTATATTGGTTGACCCTGTGTCCCCTGCCAAGGACTCGTAATTTGAATGGGGCTGAGTCTGGCATTCTTGATTGTTTGTTGTCTAGTTCTGGGACTGGTGGTGTGAGTGCTGCACCCACCCAGGTGTGGAACAGACATACAGAATAAGGGCGGGACAAACGCATGTCTCTCTCTTGCTCTCTCTTGCCAGTTCCCCTTGCTGTTTGGTGGCCACCATGAATGGCTGCCCTGCCACGCCGTGCTGCCTTGGAGCCAACTGAGTATGGACTGAAACCCGCCCCTCCCCCACCCCGAGAACTGTAAGAAATAAACCTTTCCTTCCATAATTTTGGGTATCAGGTATTCTGTCTCAGCAATGAGTGAAAAGTAACTAAGACAGGTGGTCATCAAAAGTTCATTTGTGAACATGTTTGAATACCTGTATACATAACAGCATTATTCACAATAATGTTCTGAAAAGGAGAAACAACTCAAATGTCTACTAACAGATGAATGTGTAAATAAAAAATGCTGTGTAGGAGCCGGGCGTGGTGGCGCACGCCTTTAATCCCAGCACTCGGGAGGCTGAGGTAGGAGGAGCATTGTGAATTCGAGGCCGGTTTGGGCTACAACGTGAGTGCAAGGCCGGCCTGAGCTACATAGTGTGACCCTGCCTCAAAAAACTAGGGTTGGGAGTTTGGCTCAGTGGCTTAAGTGCCTGTCTGGTAGGCACGAGGTTGTGAGTTTGACTCCTGGTACTGCACAAAAAAAAAAAAAAAAAAAAAAAAGTGCTGTGTACATTCAATGCAATATTGTTCAGCCTTCATGAAAGGATGAGGTTTGACACACACTATGACATAGATTAATGTTTAGGTATATGCTTAGGGAAATAAGCCAGTCACAAAAGGAGGATCACTCCATTTATATGGGGTACCTAGAAAAGGCAAATTCATAAAGACAGAAAATCAGACAAAAGGAAATAAAGTATAGTTATTATTTTTGCTATTGCTCATTTCTGTTTGTTTTTCAGTTTGTGTGTATGTGTGTGCGGTACTGGAGATTGAACCAGGCCCTTGCACATGGTAAGCAAGTAGTCTACCACTGAGCTATGTCTCCATCCCTTTTTATTTTGTCCAGAGTGGCCTTGAACTTTCAATCCTCCTGCCTCGGCCTCCCAAATAGCTGGGATGACAGATGTATGCCACTGTACTTGGCTTGGAATTGTTGTTTAATGGGTACACAGTTTATGTTAGGATAATGAAAATGTTCTGGCGATGGATAGTAGCACAAAAAATGTGAATGTTCTCAATGTCACTGAACTACTAATTGCCACAGCTTAGATCTAACATGTCTTCCCAAATTCTCAAGTGTGGAGGGTGATAGCATCATGGGGGTGCTGTAGACAGCTTACTGTTAGGAGACGAGGCCTGTTTTGAAGGTGGCCACTGTGGGCATGACATAGAAAAATATATTCTTGTCCCCTACTCCTCCCTTCTCTCTCTGCTTTCTATCCACCATGATGTGAGCAGCTTTCCTCTACCAGACCCTTTTACCTTGCTTTTTACTTTGCTTTGGAGCCATCTGACTCTAGACTGAAACAAGAGCCACAGTAAACCTCTCCCTTAAGCTGTGTGTGTTGCGTGCTTTGTCCCAGAGATGAGAAAGTGACTAAGTGACTAACACAGACTGACTGGTTGCAATGGTTTTTGGAAGGCATGTTTTACAAGATATTACACTTCCTTACATAAGGTGTTTGGATTTCTTGTGGATTACAGAGTAATTTAAAAATACCAACAATTATTCTGCAGATGAGAAGAAATGTGCGGGCGAATCAGATTTTCTAATCAAGTCAATAAACATGTACTACTTTGTGACATACAGATTCTCCTGGAGACCAGTTGGAATATTAAACAAACAGACAAAAATGTCACACCATGGAATATTAAAATATCTGAAATCCCATTTAAGACATTCACGTGGTTAGCAAGTTGGTTTTTATTGTTCCTTCCGTGGAAATTTTGAAGGATTATATGAAACTGGTTTCCATCTGAACACCTAGGGTAATGTAAAAATTCTCCTGTGTTTCCCAGGTGTTGGGGATGATGTTGTCCATTTGCTGTGCACTGAGTGAGTTCCTACTATTTGCCATTGTCATGGGAGACATCTGACGATTTAATCAATAGATGCATGTTGGTTGCTGACTTTAGCCCTGTGATTAGCTCTGAACAGAAGAAAGAAATAGATGAAATGATTCCTGTTCTCAGGGAACTCACTTCAATCCCTCAAGGAGTCAAGTCTGAAATTCAGAAATAAAGCAATAAATTTGCTTCCAAGGGTCAAAGTGGTGCCCTGAGCATTCAGAGCAGGGGAGGTCACTTTCTATGCATCTGGGAAAGGAGACCCAGGAAACCTCTGTGGCAGAGCCGATACTTGAGCTTGGTACCAAAGGGTCGTGATACTTCCCTGGATGGGTGCAGAAGCGGGCATTCTGGGCACAGGAAAGAGCCAATCACACCCTCGCTGACCTCCGCTCCATGGGCTGAGGCCACCATGCCCCACCCAAGCCTCTTTGTAGATGCATTTTGAGGTTCCCTGAGATTTCTCTGGCTACCCAGTGAGTCCTGTTCCATTGTCCTCTGAGCTCTGTGGCCTTTCCCATACTGAATCCAGGGACCTGGCCCAGAGGTCTAGAAGGAGCATGAACTGGGCCCACCAAGACTGTCTGGGCCCAGTCCTCTGTTCTATGACTTTATTGTCTTGGGCTATAAAAGGTGATAAGGTCCCCAAGAAAGACTTTTCCTCCTATTTTAGCCAACAGAGGAAAAAGAGATTTTAAAAAGGTGTTTGCTTGATTCAGGGCCCTCATTCCCTTCAGACAAGAAAGTTCTTTAGTCAGAGAATAAAGAATGAACTTGTCTACAGGTTACTTCATACATTTATGTGTGTGCACACACACACACCCATGATTCAAAGGGCACAAAGGAATCATACCACCTCTGTTCTGCTCTCGCCAGTACCCTGTACCCCAGCACAAAAGGACAAACAACACACATCCTTCATTGACCTTAGACAGGCACACTCTGATGGTGGTATTGTCTTAAGGCCTGCTTTTGTGGAGGAAAGATGGCCCCAGCCCCACAAAGAGTGAAAGGAAAAGCCCAAGAACCCATTCATCACAAGCTAGACACACCCAGCACCTCCACCGACCTTCTCTCATGTGGTCCCCATCACAGTGCTGGATCCAGGGCTTATGGCCTTGCCTGATAGCAAAGAACTAAGTCTTCAAACTCATGCCCATCTCCTCCAAAACCCACATGATATCCAAGCAAAGAGAAAGAGGTAGAAATAGGCATCAGAGTCAAATTTTCCATGGGTACAATTTTGCTCAAAGTTGACCCTTTGCACATGTGTACATATGTGAGTGTGTGCACGTACAGACACACTCATACGGAGCCAAGACTTACAAGTATAGGCCCAGTCATCACACTGCCTGAATTGGAATCGTGTCCCATCACTTCTGAGCTCTGTAATATTAATAAGATAATTAACCTTTCTGTGCCTCAGTTTCCTTATCCATATAATAGAAGTGATAATCAGATTTGTGATGTTTGATATATGCAGAGTAGGGGGAAAGTACATGAGGCCACAGACCTCAGATTGGTAATGAGTTTTTATTGTTGTACTTAGGACCTCCTGTTTTGGTTTTTTGGTTTGTTTGTTTGTTTTGTCTGTTTTATATATTTGGAACTTTCCTTTTTTTTTTTTTCCCCTGAAACAAGGACTCGCTATGTAGTCCAGGCTGGCCTGTAACTCACAGAGATTTGCCTGCCTCGGTTTCCCAAATGCTGGGATTAAAGGTGTGCACCACCACACCCAGTTGAAATATTCCATTTAAAAAAAAGTAAGCAGCATTTCCACAATAGCCAAAAGGTAGGAACATCACACATGTCCAGCAGCAGAGAAATGGATAAACAGTGTGTTATATACATGCAGTGGAATATTAATCAACCTTGCAAAGAAAGAAAATTCAGATACGTGTGACAATATACACACACCTTGAGTGTATTTTACCACAATAAAAAATAACACCTGGAAGGCTGAGACAGAGAAGGATTTTGAGCTCAAAGCCAGCCTGGACTACATAGTGAATCTCTATCTGTAAATAAAACAAACAAAAAGTTTTAGCGGGGCATAAGGGTACACACCTTTAATCCCAGATATTCAGGAGGTTGAGGCAGGAAAACTGCAGTTTGAAAGCAGCCTGGGAAATTTAGCAACACCCTGTTTCAAAACAAAAAACAAAGCAAAACAGAAAGGGTTGGCTGTAGCTCAGTGATAAAGTGCCTCTGGGTTTAGTCTCCAGTTCCAACAACAAAATTTGGAAACAATGAAACCATCCATTACTTATAAATACACAGTTTGCCACATTGCAAGGTCTCAATTAACAGTGAGCAGATGCCTATTGTCAGATGTGTATCACTGCTGGTACCATACATTGAGACAAGAGAATCTGTCTAGTCTTGAGATGAGGATCTCACTATGTTGCCCAGGCTGGTCATACTTGCAATCCTCTTGCCTCAGCCTGTGGATAGCTGAAATTACAGACATATGCCCTGCTTAAATAGATGGGTTTTGTGGGTGTCTGTGTCACCTGAGTGTGGGATTTTTCTGGCCACCAGGAAACATTCATGGCCCAGGAGATTACAAAGCAATAAAGTTTTTGGTCACTGCAGGCAGTCATATTAGTTAGGTTTCCTGTGTAAAGAAAAGAACAAGCAGACAGTTTGTGGGTATCTCACAGGTCCCCTCCCTGCCTGCTACAAAATAACTCCTGACCAGCACACTATGCCAACTCCAAGCCAAGGATTCAGCCCATATACTGTTGGCCTCAACACTTAAATTGCTAACACTAGACTCACCCAATAGACATAGTTCTGCAAGACTACGAGTGTGTCCCAGACACCACCACTTGGGAATGATAACTGTCATTTTGGCACTCTGATATACCCTCGTTGCCTCTGCCCCTCATAATGAGACCTTATTTTCGTGCCATGCCCCATAGCGTAAAAAGCCCTTTTGTTATAGTATCTCACCGAATCCTCAGGAGAACCTGGCCAAGGTGCAAGTCCATTTCCCATTGTGTAGACAAGGTACTGAGACTCCAAGAGGTTACAGGCATTTCCAAGGTTGCGTAAGGACAAGTAGGGGCTAGGTCTGGAAGTCAAACCCTGCACACCAACCAAACCTTCCAGGTACCCTCCTTTTCCATCTGACTTTTGTAACCATTGTGACCTATCTACCACACCCGCCCTCAGAGAAAGGAGACCTCTGGAAAAAGGCATGTCCAGGAAGCCAAGATGCAAGAGGTCGTTCTTTGCCTGCCTATGGCTCCTCGGGGACAGTGGTGAGGCCCACAAATTGGTATGGCAGTGGCCTCTGTGCAAGGTCCTGGGGATCCCACTGCCTTGGCACTCCTCTGGACAATATTCTTCCCAGACTTTTGTTTTTGTTTTCAGTTCTGGGGATTGAACTCAGGGCCTTAGCAACAATCCAGCACTGCCCCACTTTCTTTTTGAAACAGTGTTTGAGTAAGTCACTAAGTTGCCCATACTGCCTCAGCCTCCCAGAGTGTTGAGATTACAGGCATGTATCCCAAGCCCCAGGCTTATCTTGCTTACTGACCCATGTCTCCTGAGTGACATCTCTACAAGGCAAGTCAATGCATTTTGATGTTGCCACCGACAGAATAAGGTGGCTTGTGCAGTATTCAGAGCATCTCAAGTGCCCCTGCCTGTCGCCTCACGTTGACAACGTGTAAGACCAGAATTCTGAATCCTACCAATAACCACACACTGTGCAGGTCAGTAAGCCTGGTCCCACTGCTTTATCACCACATCCTATCTGCCTGGGAGCTAGAGACCCTCCCCCCTTCCCACAGGAGCTGGGCCAATATCATCCTCCCAGTGGGTGGAGAGTGGTGCAGAGTCCTGGCCTCCTAAGGACAGTGCTCTCTCGTTCTTTCACTCATTAACTCATTCATTCATTCAGGACTAATGCAGCATGGTGTATTTTCTCTTCCTACCCAAGGAGTTGGCAGGAGCCAAAATGTCACACATACCTCAAGCGTGGATGTGAGCTGACAAAGGAAGCTCACCTGCCCTCAGAATATGATTGAGATAACTTCTCACCCTTCTGTGGGGCCCCTGAGTAGGTCTGGTTGGCACTGCATTTCATAGCTGTTATTTCACACACAGTTCTAGAGAGCTTGGGATAGTTACAAAAGGGTCATGCCCATCTTCCTCAGCTCCTTTTCCTAGCACTGGCTGGGACCCTGTACAGGGAGACCTCGTGAGAGTCCTGCCCCTAATTTATCTCCTGCCTCTTACTCTCTGCTGTTGTCACTCATAGCTCTGTCATCACCTTTTCCAGTCACCCTGCCCTAACTGAGTTCTATTGAAGTCAGTGCCCAGGGCACAGAAGTCTGTGTCCAAAGCAGGGGCAATTTCTAAAGCTCCAGAAATAAGAATCTGTGCTGTTCTATCATTTCCAAATTTTCCTTAGTGCGGAAAGGAATTTGGAACACTAAATCTGGAAGAAGCCATTTAGGCCAGCGTGTTTTATCCTCATCCTTTTACAGAGGAGGAAGTC
>RJWM01006213.1:74063-86189 GCA_004363535.1 Dasyprocta punctata | reverse complement strand
TTTTTTTTTTTTTTTTTTTTTTGATCATGGCTAATTGGAACTCTATATGCCTTGTTTAGCCGTATGTCAAATGTTTTTTCTCTAGCAGGAAAGTTTTTTTTTAAACAAAAGAAAAATAAGAAATCAAAACATAATTTCACACCAACCAACAAAGCAGCAGCAATCATCAGCATATTGGATAGTCCCAAAAATTATTTAGGATAAAAAAATATAGACATGAAACATTATCTAACAAATTATTAACACAATTATTTTCAGATGAACATTTCACATTAAAAATAAAATCTGAAGGTGACCCTGAGAAAATTACATTTCACTCAAAATTCTTTTTCTCTGACTGTCACAACTAATTTTTTATATACAAAGATTTTGTTTCAGATGACATGATACTCTACCCAGAAGATCCCAAAAACTCCACTAAGAGACCCCCAGATTCAACAAGCAGACCCAGCAATGCAACTGACCACAAAATCAACACTCGAAAATCAACAGCACTTCTGTACACAAACAACAATCTCACCAAGAGAGAAACCAGGGAAACAACATCCCCCACAACAGTAATTTCCCTCTTAAGACTGCTTTCATTATGTCCCACAGTTCTGGTATATTGTATTGTCCTTATCATTCAACTGTAGAAACTGTCTAATTTCTTCTTTAATTTCATCTGTGACCCATTGATTGTTCAGAAGAATGCTATTTAATTTCCATGTGTTAATGAAGTTCTTGTGGTTTCTTTTGACATGGATTTCCAATTTCATTGCACTATGGTCTGATAGTATGCATGGGGTAATTTCAATTCCTTTACATTTACTCAAGCATGTTTTATGAACCAGTATGTGGTCTATTTTGGAGAATGTCCCATGTGCAGCTGAAAAGAATGTGTATTCTGCTGTTGTAGGGTGGAAGATTCTATAAACATCTACTAAGTCCATTTGCTCAAAGGTTTGATTTAATTTTAATCTTTCATTGTTGATTTTTTGTCTAGTTGACCTGTCTTTTTGTGACAGCGAGGTATTGAAGTCTCCCAATACAATTGTATTAAGGCTTATTTGTTTTTTCATGTCCATTAGTAATTGTTTTATATAACTGCATGCACTAGTATTTGTTGCATATATATTTATGATTGTTATCCTGTCATCTTGGATTGTTCCCTTACCAATATATAATTACATTCTTTGTCTCTCTTAATCAGTCTTGGGTTAAAATTAACTTTATCTGCAAGTAGGATAGCTACCCCTGCTTTTTTCTGGACTCCTGCTGCATGGAGTATTGTTTTCCATCCTTTAACTTTCAGTCTATGAGTATCTTTTTGAATTAAATGTGTTTCTTATATACAGCATATTGTTGGATCTTGCTTTTTGATCCATTCTGCCAGTCTATATCTTTTGACTGATGAATTAAGACCATTAACATTGATGGTTAAAACTGATATGTATTGACTCATCCTTATCATGTTGTTTTTTATTTTCCTGGTGGATTCCTTCTATTGGGGTTCGTGGAGCTGTAATACTTATCATCCCTTTCTAAAATGTCCTTCAAAATATTTTGGAGTGCTGGTTTAGTGGTCGTGAATTTCCTCAACTGTTTCTTATCATGGAAGTATTTTGTTTCTCCCTCTATTTTGAAAGATAGTTTTGTGGGATGCATCAATCTGGATTGAAAGTTGTTTTCTTTTAGAACTTGGAGTACTTCACTGCAAGCTCTCCTTGACTTGAGAGTTTGTGCTGAGAAGTCCACTGTGATTCTGATGGACTTTCCTTTATAGGTGATTCATTTCTTTTCCCTAACAGCTTTTAAAATTTTATTCTTGTGTTGAATTTCTAGAATCTTGACTATAATATGCCTAGAAGTAGATTTTCTTTATCAATGCTAATTGAAATTCTATATGCCTCACTTATTTGTATTTCAAATTCTTTTTCTCTGCCAGGAAAATTTTCTGACATGATGTCTGTAAGAATGTTTTTAATGTCAATTGTAGTATCTCCTGCTTGTTCACTGACTCCAATTAATCTTAAGTTATTTTTCTTGGTCTCATCAAGCAACTGCTTGATTGATTTCTCATGTTTGCTTGCTAGTTTTGAAGAATCTTTCTTTTCCTGGTCACTAACTGCGAGCCTGTCTTCAATATCTGAGATCCTGTCCTCACATTGGCTTAATCTGCTTTGAATACTTTCAGTGGAGTTTCTATTCTCCTGGATATCTGCTTGAGTCTGCTTTATGGAATCTATTTGCTTCCTATGTTGTCCTTGCATAATTTGCTTAAGCTCGTTTATTTATTTATTTATTTATTTATTTATTTTTGTCTGTATCTGCTCTAACATCACTAAGCATGGTGTGCATTTTGGTAATCTCTGTGGTTATTTGAGAGATTATTTCTGATTTCATTTTTTCCAAAGCCTCATTCAATTGCTTTGTTACCACTTCAAAGATTTTACAGCCTCCTAGCCCCCTGGGTTTGCTTTTGGTGAACTGGGTGTCTGGGGTTGTGACTTATTTAAGTGTCTTCTCATTTCTTTTCTTTTTTAGTTTAATTCCTAAAGTGATACCTGTTAGTTGCCTGCACTGGGTTACTAATGGTGGTATTAAGAGCTTCCTGGTGATGAGCACTTCCTGGAGATATCTTCCAGGTGTAACTGGTTCCTGGGCTCCGAGTCTACTGAAAAATCCCACCTCCTCAATTTGTCAGGGATGAGAAATCACTGCTTCCCTAGCCCAGTCCCTAGTTCCTTGGCACCATGCCCCAGCTCTCTCTGTGACCCCCCAGTTAATCCCAGTCCTGAACCATCAGGGCCAACAGCTATCCAGTTCAATCGAGTTAATTCTGGCTGCAGTGGCACCCACAGCACCAAATACTGCCAACAAAACAGAAAACTGATCCAACCCCTGATTTACAACCCCCAATCATATAAACTGAATTTATAACCATACAACAGAATGCAAAACAATCATATGTAGTACTTAGGTTCACAGAATGTCAATTCTGTCCCCAAGGGTGAGGACCCAAAATGAATTTAAGAAAAAGCAGAAAAGTGGGAAAAGAGAAAGAGACTGTAACTAGGTTGGAAAACAAAGATGGGTCCCACCAACTTAGGGAAACCGCTGCAGAAGACTGAGGGAAAACAAAGCCAAAAGAGACAAAAAAGAGAACAGAACAAGACCACACCCAAAGGGAGGGCAGAAAACACACTCACACTAAAAAAAAGAAAATAATAATAATAATAATAATAAACAAAACAAGCAATAAAAAGAAATAAAGAAAAAGAAAAAGTCCACTTCCGAGGTTCTCCACAGCCTGTGGAGACAGCAACCCAAATCACGGCACCATCCCCACAAGCCAGCAACTGTTCGTGGACAGAGTAGTAGACAACCTTAGCAGGCCTGCCCTGAGAACAGCTTCCCCAGGCTCGCAGCCATCCAAGCAGTCTCTGTGGGTCTGCACCCAGCTAGGAACCACTGGGGGAAGCCGGCAACAGTTTTAGCCCCAGGCTTATCTGACCCAACTCCAGAATAGCTCCCAGCAAATTGCTCTCCCACGGGAGGATCAAGCCCTCCGCACTCACCACTAGCCAGCACAGACATCCATGCCCGCCACTCTCCTCCACTGAGGAATGGTTCCACAGAGGCCCCAGGGTCACCAGCCACCACCAACACCGCGACCGTGTGCAGCCAGGCTCCAATAGCTCCCCTCGCGCAGTGAGTCCGGCTCCAGGCAAAAGCTGCGCCAGCTACTGCCTTCTTCTTAGTTGAATTTTTTCTTTTCACTTTCTCTGTGGGGTTCAATTCAGATTTCAGGCTCTTTCTGGATCCAAGGAACCCATCTCCCTCCTTTTTGTCTTCCTCAAGATGGTGTGTTCCACGTCTAGATGGTTTCTCTCGGAGAGGCTGTTTTCCCTGCATCCTACTACTCTGCCATCTTCCCGGAAGTCAGCAGGAAAGTTTTCTGTCATGATGTCCGTGAACACTTTTTTAATGTCATTTGTGGTATCTCCTGCTTGTTCATTGACTTCAATTAATTTTAAGTTATTCTTCTTTGTCCATCTAGCAGCTTCTGGATACAAAAAAATTTTTTTTTGGTACCGGGGATCAAACTCACAACCTTGCACCTGCCATGCAGGTGCTTAGGCAACTGAGCTAAATCCCGAGCCCTATTTTTAGAGACAGGGTCTCACTATGCAGTTCAGGCTGAACTTGAACTCACTTTGTAGCCCAGGCTGGTCTCAAACTGACAATGATCCTCCTGCCTCAGCCTCCCAACTGCTGGGATTAAAGACATGCACCACCATGCCTGGCTTTGAGTAAAAATTTTTTAAATATTATTTTAAAAAACCTAGGTATCAACCTTATCAAGAAGAAGAATGACCTCTACAATGAAAATAATAAAATATTAAAGAAAGAAATTGAAGAAGGTACTGTAAGGTGGGAAGATCATCTTATGCTCATGAATTGGGAGAATTAACATGGACAAAATAGCCATATTATTGAGACTAGTCTACAGATTCAGTGCAATCTCCATCAAAGTTCCGATGACAAAACTAGAAAAAATAATTCTGAAATTGATATAGAAGTACAAAAGACTCAGAATAATCCTAAGCAAAGCCAGGCATGTGGGCTCACATCTATAAACCCAGCACTGGGGAGGGGGATTGCTGCGAGTTTGAGACCAGCCTACATAGGCATGTCTAAGACCAGCCTGCACTACATAGCAAGGCCCTGTCTCAAAGAAAAAAAAAATCGTAAGCAAAAGAACAAGACTAGAGTTATCACAATACCCAATTTCAAATTATGCTATAAAGTCAGAATAACAAAGACAGCAGGGTATTGGACAGAAATAGACATACAGATCAGTGGAAGAGATCAGAGGACATAGAAAGAAACCCACACAATCTCAGCCATCTGGTTCTTGACAAAGGGGCCAAAACATACGCTGGAGGACAGAAAGCATCTTTAACAAACAGGGCTGGAAAAATCAGATATCTATATGTTGAAGACTGAAACTAGATCCTTATCTTTCACTCTGTACAAAATCAATTCCAAATGGACCAAAGACCTAGGTATGAGACCTAAAATTCCTAGAAAAAAAATCATCAGCAAAACACTGGAAGCCATAGGCATAGGTAAAGATTTCCTGAACAGGACTCCAGGAACATAGGAAATAACAGCAAGAGTCAACAAGTGGGATTACATCAAATTAAAAAGCTTCTCTGCAGCAAGGGAAACAACCAACAGAGTGAAAAGAATCCACAGAAATGGGGGAAAACCTTTGCCAGCTGCTTTTCCAACAGAAAGGGTCAATGCCTAGAATATATAAAGAACTCAAAAATCTTAACCTTACAAAAAAGTCCTATCAGTACATAAACAAACTGGATAGACAGATTTTTAGGGTTGTTTTGTTTTTTGAGATGGAGGCTCGTGATGTAGTGCAGGCTGGCCTTGAACTCACTATGCAGCTCAGGCTGGTTTTGAACTTGCAGTGATCCTCCTGCCTCAGGGCTAGGATTACAGGCATGCGCCTCCATGCCTGTTGACATTTCTTAAAAGAAGTACACATAGCCAATAGTGTATGAAAAGATTTCAACCAAACCAAAACTGCACTGAGATTCCATCTCGCCCTGGTCAGAACGGCTATCAGCACAAGTATAGAAACAGTAAGTGCTGGAGAAGGCATGGAAAAGAACCTGCCTGAGCTGCTGCTGGTAGGGTTAGTTAAACACAGCTATGATGGAAATCAGCATAGAGTTTCCTCAGAAAACTTCAATAGAACTAGCACATGGCCCTGTTATGCCACACCTTGGTATGTGTCAGGAGGAATTAAAGTCATCATACTATAGGGTTACCTACATGCCTGTGTTTACTGAGGCATAGATCACAATGGCCAAGATTTGGAGCCAACTGAGTCACCCACCAGCAGATGAATGGATGGAGAAAATGGCACATAGATATAATGGAGTATTATTCAGCCACAAAGAAGAATGAAAGTATGTCATTTGAAGGAAAACAGATGAAACTGGATATCATCATATAAAATGAAGTAAGCCAGACTCAGAAAGACCTGTATCATATTTTCTCCTTAATATGTGGAATCTTAAAATAAGTTACATGAAAGTAACTTATTAGATAAGAGGAAGGGAATAAAGGAGAAGGAAAAAGGGGTATGAGAGAGAATTTTGGAGAAGTGGATTTGATCAAAATGTTACACATGCATGAAAATATCACATTGAAACTCAGTATTTTGTAAAGTTAGTATACAATAAGAAAAATATGATAATGAGATACTGCCACATATTTATCAGGATAACTAAAATTTTAATAACTGACCATATCAAGAGTTGGTGAGAATATGGGCTTACTGGAACTCTTATACACTGCTGCTAAGAATGTAAATAACTATTTTGGAAGATAAATTTCAGATATTTAAGATAATCATACATATAGTGTGTGATCCAGCTATTTCACTCCTAGATGTTTACTCCAAAGAAATGAAAGCATGTGTCCACGCACAGACTTGTGTAGGAATGTCTATAGATTTATTTACAATAGCCCCAAACTGGGAGCAACCTCAAAGTAAATTAAGCATAAATGGATCTTTGCACAATATAACCACACAATGAAATACTGCTAGCAATGAAAGGAATAAACTTTTGAAGTGTATAGCACAAGTGAATCTCAAAATAACATACTGAGCAAAAGAAGCCAGAAAGAGGACATACTATATGGTACTAGAAATTTAAAGATAGAGAATCAAGCTGTGAAGAGCCAATTTTACTACATAGTTCGCCATGGTGCTATTTGGTTGTAGGTCTTCTCCCTTGTACGTGCATCTCCAGTTGCTGCTGGCTTGTGAAAGTCAATGCTGCATACTCCTGACTTGATTTGACACCTCTCCCAGGTGCCAGACTCTATAAAAGTTAGGCATCCAAAACATAAATCTACAGTGACAGAATCAGACCAGTGGATGCCAAGGGCAGGGATTGCCAAGGGACGGAAAGCCAGCATTGGGAGTGGTAGGTACATTCATTATCTGAGTTTGGTGTTGGTTTCATGAAGGCCTATATATGTCAAAACTCATCAGGTTTTCCACTATAGATGTTTATGATTAATGTATGCTATTCTTTAACAAAGGCATTGAAAACAAGCCAGTGAATGAACTAAGTAAATTAAATACTTGGAAACCTCAAGTCCATACAGTTGATCTTCGTTACTGATGGCAGTTGTGTTCTGTAGTCGCGTGAACACTCCTTGGAGAAACAGACCAGCAGATTCCTACCAGCCACTTGTACTAACATTTTTGTCAGCTGACCCAAACCTAACCTTGTTTGATATATATTTCTGCTTGAAGATGCCTGGCTTAATTAATGCCTACTGTGGGCTCATTCACCTCGAGCTCATGGCCAACAGTGCTGTAACTCGGGCCTGAGCGAAGCCTCCCTGCTACAAAGCCCATCACGGCTCTCCCGGGACTGGGAACACTGCACAGCACTTTACCGCCGCCCTCGGGGACTGTTTCAAACCCCAAAATCACGCATGAAGAGTGAAATAATGGGGGAAATGTGGCACTAAGCAGACCACACGAAGCTCATTTGTTTGTAGTGTAGAAGCTGAAACAAAAAGCGTGTGCCTTCCTCAACCAGCTGGGAACTTGGGCATCAAGAGCCTGAAACCCTTAAATGTTTTGCTGCTCTGCGCGTGCCTGCTGTGTTAGTGGGCTTTTTATCACGGTGACGTGGGGAAAACAACTCGCAGAAGGGAAGGTTAATTTTGGCTCATGGCCTCAGTGTTTCGGCCCACTGTCAGCGGGTTCGGGGCTCCGGGCCTGTGGGCAGGCAGCAACAGCGTGGCAGAAGGGTGGTCAGGAAGCTGAAAAGGTGACAGAGCAAGAGGCAGAGAGGGGCCAGGGAGAAGATTCGATCCTCAAGATCGTGCACCAGGGACCCACTCCCTTCAACTAGGCCACCATCTCCCAGAGACACCATGAAATGATGGTCTCAGTAATGGATTAATCCATTGATGACCTTAGAGTACCCTTGCTTCAATCACCTTCCAAAAGCCCCACCTTGGAACATGAGACTTTTGGGGAACACTTTGGATCTAAACCCTAACAACCATGAAGCGGGGTGAGTAATGATTTCAAATTACAAATAAACTGTAGTGAGTGGGCGATTTTGCAAATATGGAAACCACAAATCATTGAGGACGGACTGTGTAGGAAATGGACACTAACATTGACGTCTCAGTGTGAACACAATTTACCTTCACTCCCTGTCCTGATGAAGGGTTGTTTGGTTAGGGTTTCTGTTTTGTGATATTCAGGACCAAACCCAGAGCCTTCACAGTGAGTTACACCACAGTACTTTTTAATTTTTAATTTTTAAATTTTGAGATAGGGTCTTGCTAAGTCATTAAGTTTCCCAGGCTGTGCTGGAACTTGTTATCCTCCTGCCTCGGCCTCTCAGTGGGCTGGAATTACAGGGATAAAAAGGGGATTAAAAAGTCACATAGCAGGGGGCAGCGGAGACAGAGAGGTTAGATAACAGAAAGAATGTGTCCTTGGGCTTTGCAGCACAGTGAGGAACTACAGTTCACAATCAACTACTATTGATTCATTTTTTGGTACCGAAAATCAAACAGGGCCTCGTACTTGCCAGGCAGGTGCTGTACCACTGAGCTATGTCCCTGGGCCCAACTATTATTTATTTTGTGAAGAACTAGAAGAGAGGCACTCGAAGACACGACACATACAGAAATGATTAGGAGAGAAAAATGCTAATTGCCCTGATTTGATAATTATACTTCACATTCATGTATTAAAATAGCACACACTGTATCCCAGAAATACGTACAACTCTTACATACTAATTAAAAATAAAACTTAAAAACAAATTAGTAAAGAAAGGACTCACCTCCCTGACTACCACAGGGTGAGCTCCTCCTCCCCAAAACATCCTAAACCCACAGTGATGAAAGTGAAAAAATAAAAACAGAGGTGGGGGAACTAGCTAGCAAGCAGATAGTGGAGTGGCAATTGTCTTATAACAGTGACAATACCAAGACTTCAAGTAAGCTGACTGGGCAACCCTCAAAGGGTTCCAGTACTGTGGTCCCTCCTGAAGAGGGCAGGATGGGGTGAAATGCTCTCTGAGAAGGCTTTGGATCCCCAGATTCCTGCCTGTTTCCTTGGCAAGACAGAGGTCTCCTCCCTAGAAAGGAAGGCAGGAGCCCCCCCTGGGCTGAGGACCCTCAGGATCAGACATTTCACACTGAACCGTGAGCTCCCTCCCCTCTCTCCCACGAGTGACTCCTGACCCTGATAGCGGAGACTGTCACCCAGAGAGCCGAGGGCTAAAGCCTGGAAAATTCCATTCCAGGAGTTCTAAGCGATCTTGAAGGAAGATGTCAACCCAGGGGGCAATGGCAGCTGTAGCTTCTTCAATATGGCAAGGGCAGCATCTTCACAGGCATGGAGTAGGGGGAATGGGAGCCTTGGGTAGGTGCAGAGTGTTGGGACCCAAGGGTGCTGAAGAAAGTGTCAGATGGCATCTACAATGGCAGATTAGTGACTGTTTTAGTCATCTTGGGATGTCATAGTGAATACCATAATCTACATGTCTCAAACAACTCACATTTCTGGAGGCTGAGAAGACCAAGGTTAAGATGGAGACAGATCCAGTTCCTGGTGAGAGCTCTCTTTCTGACATGGAGTCACTGCCTTCTCCTTGTGTCCTTACAGAAAAGAGACAAAGAGAAAAAACCAGGAGAGGGAGAGGAAAAAAATGTGTATACTCTTGGATCTCTCTTCTTGAAAGGGCACTAATCCTATCATGAGGGCCCCACCCTCTTGACCTCCTCTGACTCTACCTTCCAAAGGCCCCATCTCTACATAGCATCACACTGGGCAGGGCTTTAACATTTGAATGGAGGGATAAACATCCAGTTCACAATAGTTACATACAAGGAGATTGATGAAATAAGTAATATGAAGGAAACAGGATCCAGACTACTCACTGAAGGAGAAAGGAGTTACAAATACAGTACAGAAAAGGAGAAACTAGAATGAACCCTGTGCTGTTGGTTTGGAATTGGAGATATTGGTGTGGACACATGGTTGTCAATACCTGTAGTTACATGTTAGTAAGGAAATATATATAAATATAAGTGTGTGGACATGAATACTTGCACACTACACACACACACACACACACACACATACACACACATGCATACACACATGTTCTCAAGCTCTGTTGTTAAGTCCTGGGATCAGAACATCCAATCACAGTGAGGTCACCTGGTGCCCACATTGTTCCAGGATGCTGTCCTCCACTGAAGAGACCAGAGGTCTGTAAAGAAATAGCCAATTCCACGGCTGGGGGTTTGGCTCAGTGGCTTCAGCACCTGTCTGGTAGGCATGAGGTTGTGAGTTCGATCCCCAGTGCCACAAAAAAAAAAAAAAAAAAAAAAAAAAAAAAAAAATATATATATATATATATATATATATATAAAAAGAAATAGCCAATTCCAGAACTGGGGCAGGGAAAATATTAGGTAAGCCCTGACCATCTTGTGCCAGAAAATACAGGAGAGTACAAAGAACAATGGGAACAGATCCGAAGAACATAGAAACCAGCTCGAATGGGGCTCCAACAGCAAATCTGGACATGTTCGTAGATTAAAGTAAATGACAGTGAGGGATTATAACATTAAATAAAATAGGATTCCATGAGTCCATACTGATATAAATTAATTCATAAATGGAAATCTCTATGAGGAATGGTATGTATTTATTTGTTTGGTTGGTTTTTGTAGACAGGATCTTACTGTGTAGTTCAGGCTGGCCTTGAACTCAGTACGTAACCCAGGCTGGTCTCAAATTCATGACAACCCTCCTGCCTTGGCCTCCCAAATGCTGGGATTACAGGTGTGCACCACCACATCTAGCTCCTGGAATGGTCTATTTGTTTATTTATTTATTTATTTATTTTTGTTTGTTTGAGACAGGGTCTCACTATGTAGTTCAGGCTGGCCTTGAGCTCACAGTGTAGCCCAGGTTGGACTCTAAATCACAGTGATCTTCCTGCCTCAGCCTCTCAAATGCTGCAATTATAGTTAAGCACCACCACGCCAACCTGGAGTGGTATTTATAGATAGTTTTAAACTCCTGCAAAATATTTATTAATTACAAAGGGGACAAGAAACTTTACAATGAAAGCATCAACTTCAACAAGTGACCAAAATGAACACTGCCCTTGGAGGTGACTGACCAGATGCTTCGTTGATTAGCTCTCGTTTTGAGTTTCTTCGTGATTGGATTCAAGTCATGTGTGCCTGCAGGAATAGTGCAAGTTTGCTTGGAAAGGCAAGAGAAGTCTTAGGAATCTGTTCCAGACATTTGGGAATTAAAGAGATGTGACAACTAAGTGATATGATGCTTCACTAAATGTTTTGATTATAAAGGAAGTTGTTGGGACAACTGACCAAACCTGAATATGATCTGAGGATCACACAGTAGTAAAATACAAATCTCAGAGAACCAAATGGGCCGAAACCGGCCCCAACTCGCCGGTCCCGCGTGGTGCCGGCGCACACCAAGGGAGAACTGAGCCGCCTTCCGGTGCTGGGCGCCGCCTGACCCCGGAGGAGAACCAAATGGGCTGAAACCGGCCCCAACTTGCCGGGCCCATGCGTTGCCCCCCCCCCCCCGTAAGCAAAGTTGCTGGCTCTGAGGTCTGGCTAAATTGATGGCAACTAAGGTACATATAGCAACTAAACACTAGTATTGTTTTGTAGATTTTGCAGGCCTCTGATCAGCACCCTCAATGTCTCTTTGCATTACCACAATGGGCAATGTTGCAAATATGGGGGACTCCCTTCTGTGTTGTCTTCGAGGACTAATGTGGTCCTCATCGTTTTGCTTAACTCTGATCGTTATTATTTCTTTTTTTTTTTCCTTTATTTTATATTCTGTTTTTATTGATTTTGTTTTGTTTCGTTTTTGGTTCAATTCTACTACACCTGTTGGAATGGTCAGCTAATCTGAAGATGGCAAGGTATGTTATAGTAGCTATTGTACTCACATTATCAATCTTCGAGGTTCTGTACCATTCCTACTGCTTTGTTTTGATTGACTCTACT
>RJWM01006213.1:60852-73963 GCA_004363535.1 Dasyprocta punctata | reverse complement strand
CAGTGTTCTTTTGTTGTTGTTGTAGTTGTTTTGTTTTGTTTTGTTTTTGATACAGAGCCTTGCTATGTAGTTCGAGCTGGCCTTGAGCTCACTTTGTAGCCCAGGCTGGTCTTGAACTTGCAACAATCCTCCTGCCTCAACCTCCCAAGTACTTGGATTACTGGCATGCACCACCATTTCTGGAAAATCTCAGTGTTCTGATGTAGGAAGATGGCCTTGTTTTTAGAAATTTTATATTAAAATAATTTTATGATGATAGGACAAAATGTCAGCAACCTACTCTCAAATCGTTCTTTGTATTGTGCTTGTAAGTTCGATGTGTTTGAGACTGTATCATAAGGAAAGATCAAAGATAAAGTGGTACGGAGTGAGCAAGAAATAATTCTTCAGAGCTGGATGTGCACCTTTAATCCTAGCCACACGGGAGGGTGAGGCAGAACGATCTCCATTTCAAGGCCAGCATGGGCAACCTAGCTAGACCCTGACTAAACATAAAATAAAGTTTAAAAGGACTGGAATACAACTCACCTAGCATGTATGAAGCCCTGGGTTCAATTCAGAGAGACAGAGACAAAGACAGAGAGAAATGGGGCGGGGGGGAGAAAGAGAAACTTTTTAAGAAAAAATGTGGCAACTGAACTAAATCTCAGCTGCAAGCTTAGAAGATAACACTGAGAACACTTCCAAGAAAGTAGAACAAAAATTTGGAAAACAAAGAGAGACAATCAGTTCAGTAAGTACAAAATTCAGATAGTGGAAGTTGCAGAAAGAGAGAACAGAAGCAAATGGGAACAATAGTAAAAGATACAATCAAAGACCTCTCCAAAGGCCTCAGGACCCACTTCGTGACCAGCATCACAAACACAAAGGAAAGATCCACACCAAAGCTGATGATCGTGAAGTCCCAGTCAAGGGAGGACAAAGAGAAGGTTCCAGAGATTCCTAAAATGAGCAGAGGAGAAGTAGGAGGGCTCTGGAGTTTAGAATGACATTGCACGTTCAACTTCCAGATGGGAAACCTTTACGATTCGGAGAGCAAATGGGTTGCAGTTCAGATTTCTGTGTCTGGCCAGTCAACCAAGTGGAAAGAGTGAGGGTAGTTTCAGATAGTCAAAGTCTTACAGCTTCCTCAGGAAGAAACTGAAAAGGTTGCTCACCAAAGTGAGAGAATAAACCAAGAAATCAAGATATAATATCCAGAGAACTGAGAATCCTATGGAAGGATGTGTGCAGGGAACCCCCGGGGTGATGGGGAAGAGAGAATTCCAAGCAGCAGTTTGGGAAGATTAAGAAGATGGATTAATGATGCAACATAGAATACTAAGCAAAAACAGAGCTGGATATGGTGGCACACGCCTGTAATCCCAGCACTCAGGAGGCTGAGGCAGGAGGATCGTTGCGAGTTTGAGACCAGCCTGGGCTACAAGGTGAGTTCAAGGCCAATCTGAAGTGCATAGTGAGACCCTGTCTCACAAAATAGGGCCAGGGATTTAGCTCAGTGGCATAAGCGCCTGCCTGGCAGGTGTAAGGTTGTGTTTGATCCCTGGTACCAAAAAAAAAAAAAAAAAAAAAAAAAAAAAAAAAAAAAAAAAAAAAAAAAAAAAAAAAAAAAAAAAAAAAAAAAAAAAAAAAAAAAAAAAAAAAAAAGAATAGTAAGCAGAAGTAGTAACAACTAAACTAACACACCCATTTCTAACTACAGAGGACAGAGAAAGGCATACAAAAAAAAATCAAAATTATAGCATTCTATATGACCCAACTATAAATACAGTTACATAATCATCATATATTTTGTCAGCATTTCACTGCAGTTCAGACTAGCCTTGAACTCACTTCGTAACCCAGGTTGGCCTTGAACTTGCAGCAATCCTCCTGCCTCAGCCTCCCAAGTGCTAGGATTACAGGCATGCACCACCGTGCCTGGCAAATATTTATTTATTGACAGTTATTTGTTAAATACTTACTATGCATCAGGCACAGGGAAAATAGTAGTAAAAAAACCCTGCCTCTTCTTCCTCATAGATCTCATAGTTTAGTGGACAGAAAATAAATGAGACACTTATATATAAGGTATAATAATGTGAGATTGTGAAGAGCTTTTTTTTGTTTTTGTTTTTGTTTTTGTTTTTGTTTTGTTTTGCTTTTGAGATGAGGTCTCGCTATGTAGTTCAGGCTGGCCTTGAACTCATCATATACCCTAGGCTGGCCTTGAACTCATCATATACCCTAAGCTGGCCTTGAGCTCCTGCTCCAGCATGCCTGGTGGTGGCGATTAGCTCTTAAAGAAGAAAGCTAGTGCCAGGCATAGTGGTGCATGCTGATAACCCCAGCACTTACGAGGCTGAGATGGGAGGATCACTGTGAACTACAGAGTGAAACCTTATTTCAAAAAGACAAAGAAGAAGAGGAAGAAGAAGAGGAGGAGGAGCAAGAGGAGGAGGAAGAAAGGGAAGGATGAAGCAGAGAAAGAGGTTGAAAGGGTCAGGAATGGGGGAGGTTGCAATTTGAGACAGGATGACCAGGGAAAGCCTCACTCAGATAGTGACATTCAAGTCAGGAGAAAAGAGAACAAAACCTAAGGTACAGCAGGAAGGTACTGGGCGAGACCCTCTGGATTGCAGGCAATGCTGGGCCTAGAGCAGTGCAAACCGGGAAAGAGCAAGGGGACCCATGTGTCAGAACCGTGAGAGAGGACAGCGGAAGTGACAGAAGACCGCATCCTGCAGGGCTGTGCAGCCCTTGGCTGAGCCTTGGGCTTTCCTCTCTCCATGCAGTGGGGAGCCACTGCAGGCCTGGGAGCGCTGAAGTGGCATGGCCCAACCTGTATCCTAACTGGCTCACTGTATTGCAAATCAATGCAAGGGAACCCATCATGGGACCCCGAAGACAAGCTGAGAACCATGGCAGTGACTCAGGAGCAAGAGGATGGAGTCTTAGATGCTGTCTTGGTTACTTTTCTCTCATTGCTGAGACAAAACACCTGATGCCCAAAATGAAGGAAGGAAAGGTTTATTTATCTTACGGTTTTGGAGGTTTCAGTCCATACTCAGCTGGCTCCAAGGCAGGGTGGCATGACTGAGGGACAGCAGTTCATGGCACCTGCAAGCAGCAAGAGTGAACAGGGCAAAAGAGGCACACAACATGCTGGCTTCCATCCTTTTATGTTGTATGCCGGCTCCACCCCTGGGCGGGTGCAACTCCCACACCACCAATCCCAGCGCTAGACTATGAATCAATCACAAACGCTAGATTCAGCTGCCTCCATGACTACATGAGGCTTGGGGGGCCACCTAGACACAGACCATAACAGACCCTAAGGTGGTGAGAAGGTGTCAGTTCTGGATGTATTTTGAGAGCAAAAAGGCTTTGTAGACAGATCAAATGAGGGATGGCAGAGTGAGAGTGAAGTCAGAGATACTCTGGGGTTTTGACTTGAGCATCTGAAATTGGCCTTGGAATTTACTGAGATAGGGAAAGCAATGAGAGGACTGGGGTTTGGAGGGAGGACCAGAGCTCTGACTTGGAAGAATGCAGTTTGAGGTGCATATTAGTATTAAAGGCTAGCACCCTAGTATTAAACACCTGCATGTGGTCCAGAGTTCAGAAAGAACTCTGCTACAGATATAAATTTGAGAGTCATCACACCAAGTATTGATCTTACCAAAAATTGCAATCCAGCTGTAATGGGAGGATGGTGGGCAGAGAAAGCAGATGTATGCATGGGTGAGAGGGGCTAAATATTTGTCTTATATAGCAGGAAGTTCAGTGGTTGATAATTAACTTAGCCAAACAAGATATAACTGTATAAGGTTCACAAAAAAATAACTCTGCTCAATGTTTTTAAAACTTTGTCATATTTTCTGGGGGGGGGGTTAAAATTTTATTTCTATTTTTAGCCAGTTTTGAGACATAACTCACACAGAGATAATTCATCCATTTTAAAGCATACAATTCAGTATCGTTTAGTATATTTACAGAGTTGTACAATCATCTCTGTAATTGAATCCAGAACATTTTAATTATGCTAGAAAGAAATATCGCAGCCCTTAGCTCACAAACCCCATTTGTTTATGTCTTTCTGTTAGCCCCCTAGGCAATTAATGATTTGCTTCCTGTCTCTATGATTCACCTATTCTGAATGTTTCACAGAATGGAATCGCCTTCTACTTGGTTCTTTGTAACTGGTTTCTTTCACTTAGCTACTTTAGGTATTTTTTTATCCTCCTTGTTTTACCCAAGTTCTGCCCACTCAAACCTGTTTCATTTCCGATTTTCTGGTCCCTGCTTTGCAGAAGACACTACTATCTTTTCTGAAGTTGTCTTTGCAAAGTCGTCCCTCTGCTGTGTCCCTCCATGGAAGAAGCTATTCCCAGTCACAGCACTAAGAGCAGCCATCCAGAACGTTCTTCAAGTCAGAACTGCCAGTCTCCCTGCAAGTGTCTTAGACTCTTCCACCTCACATTTGGCTCATCTATAGATATCAACTGATGTTCCAGAAACAATTAAGGTTGATCAGAAGTCCCCATCACCACACTGCTATAAGGTATAAAAATTTTCGATGAAAGCCGGGCGTGGTGGCGCACGCCTTTAATCCCAGCACTCGGGAGGTTGAGGTAGGCGGAGCGTTGTGAGTTCGAGGCCGGTTTGGGCTACAACACGGCGCAAGGCCCACCTGAGCTACATAGTGCGACCCTGCCTCAAAAAACCAGGGCTGGGAGTTTGGCTCAGTGGCTTAAGCGCTTGCCCTGGCAGGCGCAAGGCTGTGAGTTCAATCCCCGGTGCCGCAAAAAAAAAAAAAAAAAAAAAAAAAAAAAAAAAAAAAAAAATTTTCGATGAGACTCATTGAATTTTATATTTTGAATTGAATTCTGTAGCCTTCTGAAATATGTATATTCCTGAACTCCTGTTTTGCATTTGAACAAATTAAGGGGCTTTTTAAAAAGTTTTAATTATATGGACTGAACAATATGCTCTTGTTTTAATGGAAAGTTACCCATGACAACTAAACTTTTTTCCATGCTGGCATTTGACGTGGGAATTGAAATAGAATGCTGAATCTATTTTTGACATATTTGGATAGATCATATGATGTTCTTTTAAAGAAGTGGCCACCTGTCCAGGAAAGTCTTCCTCATAAGAAATAAAATTAGATAGAGTTAATGTTTTCATTTTTAGAACATTCAGATTTCAATTTGACCTAATATGTTGGTTACATTTCTCTCATAGCTGAGACAAAATACCTGACGCCCAAATAAAGGAAGAAAAGGTTTATTTATTTATTTTATTTTAAAGAGAAAAAAAAACCAAACAGTTTCAAAACAGGTTAATAGGAGAGTTACAGTAACTAATACATTGGGTATTGTTGTTTTCCTAGTAGTTATTCAGAGCACAAGATATAGGGATGATATCTAGTCCAAACAATATTTGTATAAACTGGAAAGGTTTATTTAGCTCACAGTTTGTGGAGGTTTCAATCCATATCTTTTGGTTTCAAGGCAGGGTGGCATGGCAGAAAGGCAACAGTTCAAGACGGCAGAAGATAGCAAAAGCAACAAGAGCAGAAGCGGGGAGAACAACCTTCTTTTCCTCCTTTTTATTGTATGCAGACTACCTGCCCTCAGGTGGGTGTAGCACTCACACTATCTCTGTGCCCTCCTCTTAAACAGGCTCAGGATGTTTACAAAGTAAAGAGTCTGGCCCCCTGCTGAATCACTTAGTTAAACTTCTAAACTTCTCAAATTGATGCAATGAACAACATCTTACAGCATTAAGGGCATGTCCTCTATACCCTAAAATATAGAACTTAGTTAAGCTTCTAGACTTCTCAGGTCAACACAATGTGTCAACCGTAACACCTAACCGAAATAATTTGTCTCAAACATGCAGAGCACAATTTAATGGGCTTTTGAAAGAAAACCACTTCTTTAATAATTGACTTCATATGTATTTATTATTTGACGAAACTGACGTGAACTAAAAAAGAGTTCCTTTTGCAAAGCAAAGGTAGTATCTAACAAAAACCCCAAAATTCAATAATATATTTCTTGCCTTAAGGCACTGTTCAAAAGTTAAAACTTGGGCTGGGAGTATAGTTCCAGTGATACAGAACATACAGAGCATGCTTAGCATGCAGGAGACCCTGGGTTCTATCCTTAGCAGCAGTGTGCATGTATGTGTGTACACATAAAAATTAAAGCTGCTGGATATTTTTGATCTTAAAAGAGAGATAGTAAAAATGAAAGACAAAGAATGACAGTGTTTTGAATCACTAATATAAATGCAAGACTATAGAGAATATAATTTATTCCAAGAAAAATGAGAGACTACCAAAAGCTTTTAATATGGGAGTGACATGATTTGGTTTGTTGAGTGGCAAGAGTGGAAGCAGGAGACCAAATTAGAGCAGATCAGCTTCAGATAGTGCATTTCTAACAAGCCACCAGGTGAATATTTCTCTCCTAGTTGTGAGCCATAAGTACTTACATAGTAAAAGTTTAGAGGAGGATAATTTATTAGTCAGCTTTCTGTCATTGTAACAAAATACCTGAGAAAAACAATTTAAAAGGAGGAAAGGTTTATTTTGGCTTACAGTTTCAGAGGTTTCAGTCCATGGTCACTTGGCTCCACTGCTGTCTTAGTTACTTTTTGCTCGTTGCCGAGACAAAATACCTGACACCCAAAGTTAGGGAAGGAAAGGTTTATTCTTACAGTTTTTTGGGAGTTTTAGTCTATTAGTTGGCTCTAAGTCAGCATGGCGGGGCAGGGCTGCCTTTCATGGCAGCTGCGAGCAGCAAGGTGCGCTGGTGAGCGAGAGAAGAGAAGAGAGCTGGAAGCGCAAGACCCGCCTTCCCTTACACTGTATCTCAGCTCCACCCCTGGGCATGTGTCAATCCCAGTGCCAGACAACAAACTGAACACAAACATTAGACTCAGCCCCATCAAAAGTATGAGGACTTGGGGGTACATAGTATACCCAATACAACTGCTCCTATGTCTCTGATAATGGCTAACATCACAGCAAACAGTGCATGGTAGAGCAAAGCAGTTCACTTCATGGTGCACAGGAGAAAGGGAGGGAGAGTGAGAGTGAGAGAGGGCAGAGAGAGACCAAGACAGAGGGGCTGGGGACAAGATATTATCCCCAAGGTCATGCCTTATGATTGTGTCTCTTAACTAGGGCCCATCTCCTATATTTCTATCATCTCCCAATAATGCTGTCAAATTGTCAAATTATGAACCTATCAATGGATTAATCCACTGATAAAGTTAGAGCCCCAAACACCTTCCAAAAGGCCATCTCAGAATGCATTGAACAGTTGGGAGACATTTTAGTTCCAAATCAAAATAGGAAGGAACAGCACAGATGGAAGGAATGGATAGATTTCAGGAATTTTTAAAGGATAGGACAATAAGATTAATTGACTGATCAGAAGGAGTCAAGGATGGCTTTCACAGTTTGAGCAAGTATATTTATATGGTCTAATTAGATCATATCCATGTTTATGGTCTAATCAGAATGTGTCAAAGATACAGGAAAAGCAAGTTGGAATGAGGAGAACTTGATCTTGAAAAACATACACATGGAGAGGGCAGAGAGATATACAAGCCTTGAGCTCAAGAGATGGGACTAAGAAGTTGGCAGTCATTGGGATAACTAAATGGTGGAATGGACCTAAGGGAATAGAGAAGCATAGGAGGATGATTGAACTTTAAGGGCCTCCAGCATTTAACGGCTGGGCAATACATATTGTTATGGTTTATGTGGCGGATTGATAACTGGTGGCCAACTTGTAACACCAGCTGAACTGAATCAGCATGGTGCTGAGTGTGGATGGTCCATCCAAGGATTGTTGCCAAAGATAAAAAAGGAGAACAAGTGAGGAAGAGGTAGTGTGTTGGTTCTCCTCCTGTTGCCGTTAGTTTTTCTGGAGGAGCTGTTGAGCTTCTTTCCTGATATGAACTTGGCTGTTCCCATTGTCAGAGAAGCTCAGGATCTTGTTGTTGCTGAGAATGGCTGAGGTTCACTTTGGGAGAACTCTGGTGCTCATTTTGAGCATTGCTTTCGAGTTCTGGAGGGGAAGATGTGTGCTGGTCAATCTCCTGGAGAAACTAGTTGTGCTGCCTTCCTGATATGAACTCGGCTGTTCTCATCTTCAGAGGAGCTCGGAATCTCATTGTTGCTAAGGATAGCTGTGGTACTTTTCAAGGGAGCCCTGATTCTTACTTTGTTTTTTTTTTGTTTGTTTGTTTTGTTTTTTTGTGGCACCAGGGACTGAACTTACAACCTCGCGCCTGTCAGACAGGCACTTAAGTCACTGAACCAAACTCCCGGCCCTGGTTTTTTGAGGCAGGGTCGCACTGTGTAGCTCAGGCCGGCCTTGCACTCACGTTGTAGCCCAAGCCGGCCTCGAACTCACAACGCTCCTCCTACCTCAGCCTCCCAAGTGCTGGGATTAAAAGTGTGTGCCACCATGCCCGGCTCTTGATCCTTACTTTGAGCATCACTTCCTGGCTCCATTGCAGGACCCTCAGCCTACTGGCACAGATCCTTCATCCCGCTGGCACAGACATTCTAGCTTCCACTACTGTCCTATGGGCCTTCCCAGCACAGATCTGTGAAACAGACTTGCATGTGACATTATCATGGGCTCTAGGTCTTTAACTGGACTCATGCAGGACATTGCCATGGTACCTGGGCCCTCAGCTGGATTCTTAGGGGTCTTTAGTGTGTGGACAGATTTCCTACCCTTTCTGTGTTTGACACTTCAGGTGACTTTCATAAAAGAACTCTATGAATTATGTGTCCTGTATTAAATTGTTTTCCTTGTAATCCCTGACTACAACAGTTTACATAGAGATGTCCTCCAAAAGCTTCATGCATTCAGAGGCAAGGCTTTTGGAAGGTGATTGAAATGTGGGCACTATAATTACCTTGCTTTTAGGAGATAGAGTCTGGTCAGGAGAAGCAGGTCACTGGTAGCATGAATTAGAAGGACATATCTTCCAACCTGACTCTCTGCTCTCTCTGCTTCCTGACCACTACAACATGAGTGGCTTCCCTCTAAATCTGTGTGCAATACTATTCTGCCCAGAACTGGCCAATTATGGACTAAATCCTCTTTAAAAAACAAACAAAAACAAACAAACAAACAAAAAAAAAACCTATGAGCCCAAAATAACCTCTCCTTCATTAAGTTGTGGGTGTTGGGTATTGTGTCTCAGCAGTGAGAAAAATGTAAATCAGATTTTGGTACCAGAGAAGCTGAGTCATTGCTGTAAATATACCTTACCATGTGGCTTAGAAACCTTTGGAACTGATTCATGGGAAGAGTTTGGAAAGGAATGGAGATGTTGGCTAGATAAGCCCTAGAATGCTGTGAGCCAAGCTTGATAGGAGATTATAGTCAGAGCTTGGAAGACTAGGATACTGATAGAAATGCAGACTGTAAATCCCAGGCTCAGGATGTTTCAGTTGGTAATAAGGACTCCATTGGCAGTGGGCCATGAAGGTTATGCTCTGGCAAAAAAATTTGTCTAAATTTTGCTCAAGTTCTGAGATTTTGCGGGAGACTGAGATTAAAGGTGCTGGGCTAATTAATATGGGGGGAGGAGTTCAAGGTAACCCAATGTTGAGCCTGTGACATGGTTACTGCTGGCAGCTTTTTGCCATATATACTGTGGGAAACAGGAGCAAAATGCAGCATTGAATAATTTTGAAAATTTTGTTGGACAGAAATTAAGCACCTCTAAAATCGTAGCTTGTAAAATTTAGCTCGGTTGTTAGAAAGATTAGCATTAAAAAGAAGCCAAGTACTTTGCATCAGGACAGTAGAAAGAATGCCTTAATAGCATCCCAGGAAATAGCAAGATCCCACCCTTTGCTCTATAAAAGTGAAAGACTTTGCTTTCAGAAGACAGCCTCAGGATGGTCTGCTTTTTCTGGCCCTAAAAGGGAAATACTTCCCATAGGTCAGTCATCCTGGCACTCAGAGGCCTCTGCAGCCATGATCCAAGAGGACCCAACTACTATTAACTCAAGCCGGCAGAAGGCCTTGATATTATCCATGTTGTCCTGGTTTTACAGACATGCACGTCAGAGAGGCTTCCAGCTAGATTTCAGAGGTCAGGAAATTTGTCCCTGAGAGGACAGTGAATGAAGCTGTGAGACTGAAGCCGAAGTGAGAAGTTGGTGAAGCCAGGAATATGGGATGACTGCTGAGGAAGGAAGAAGGCAGTGAGCAAAGCCTACTCAAGGAGAGTCCATGGGGGTCTTCAGCAGGCAGTGCTTAGCAGCAGGGCTACCCAGCCCATTCAGAGTTTGCATTTGGCTACAAGTTGCCCCAAGTGCTGAATGTGGAGTCACAGGATTTAATGTTTGCCCTGCTGGATTTAGGTATTGCTTTGGACTATTCCTTTCTATCCCCTCTCTTTTTCGCTTTTGAAATGTTTGTCCTGTGCCATTGGATGTTGGAAGTGTTTAACTTTCTTTGTAATTTCCACAGGGGCTCACAACTAAGAGTTTATCTTGAGTCTCAGAGGATACTTTGCTGAAACTTAAAACTTTGTTGATTCTTAGAGATGGACTAAAAGCATTTTGCATGAAGAGATGTACATGAGACTCCTGGGGGCCAGGAGTAGATGTTATAGTTTGTAACTAGATGTCTCCCTCATGTGATCCCGAAAGTGATTGGACCAGGCAAGTATAACTAACTTGCTGTTAGGAGGTGGTCCCTGGTTGAGGGGGGCAGGTCACTGGGGTGTGACTTGGAAGGGTATATTTTCTTCCCCACTCTCTACTTTCTGGGTACCATGACATGGGCAGCTCTCCTCTGCAGTGCCCTTGTGCTATGCCATTCTGCAAAACCTCTAAAAAAGTGTGAGCCCAACTTTAAGTTGTGGGTGTTAGGTTTTGTGTCTCAGCAATGAGAAAGCAACTGAGACACACACAGAGCCCACTGGGGAGACTGAGAAGGAGAAATCTGAAAGGTGAGAGAAAACGAGGAGGATGTTATGATACTGGTGCTGTGAGAGGTTGAAGGTGTCCCCTCCAAAGTATGGGCGTTGCCCCTGTGGGACCTTTAACAAGGATTATGTTGTAAGGTGCCTCCTTTGTGAATGGGATTAAATGTCCTTATCAAGGGAACTGACAGCAAGAGTTTATCTTTCTTGCTCTTCTGCCTTCTACTACATAAGGAGGCAGCAAAAATTCCTCACCAGATGGTGCCTTGACCTTGAACTTCACAGCCTCCAAAATTGTGAGAAATCAATTTCTGGTCTTTTCCCACTACCCAGTCTGTGCTCTTTTGTGATAGCAGCACCAAATCAACTAAGAAAGATGCTCACAGAAGAGGACGCCTTTGAGAAGGCAGCACAATCAACCATGTCAGATGCCAAAATGAAAAGATAAAGGACCGCAAATGACCTGTGAAACACGTTCACCTTGGCCACTGGTGAACTGGCTGCTGTTTTCACTGAATGGTGGGGTGTGCACCACACTGGAAAGTCTGAAGGAGGAGAATGAGATAAGAAAATGCAACACACTTCCATGTGGCCATCTGTCATGGGGCTCTGGGTGTTGCTCTGTGGTACAGCACTTGCCTAGCATGCACAAGGTCTTAGGTCCCATCTCCAGCATGTGAATAAATAAATAAAAATTAAAACAAAGAAGAAGTCTGTCTGTAGAAGGAAAGACACAGTTGAGCTCTCATAGCTAGAGGGGCATGTAAGGTGAAATGAAAGTTTCTTTAAAATAGAAGAGGATGGATGTGATGCTATAGACCGATATTCCCAGCATTCTGGGAGGCTGAGACAGAAAGATCACAAGGTAGAGTCCAGCCTGGGCAACTCAGTGACTGTTCTGGTTACTTTCTTATTGCTAAGATGCTATACCTAACACCCACAGCTGTAAAGAGGAAAGGCTTATTTTTGCTTGGAGTTTGTAGAAGTTTCAACCCATATTCAGCTGATTCAAAGGCAGCATGGCAGACAAGCGTGTTGGAGGAGAAACAGTTCATGCCTGGTGCAAGGGGCAGGAAGCAGTGACCACTCAAGGCAGGAGGGATATATACGTCCAGGCCACGCCCACAGCGACCCACCTCCTCCCACCAGGCTTCACCTCCAGCCCCCCCCCCCAGCTCCATGCTGTAAACCCATCAGCACACTAATCCAGTGTCACACGCCCAGGATCCAGCATCGCACACCCAGGATCCAGTGTTGCATGCCCAGGATCCAGCGTCAGATGCCCAGGATCCAGTGTCAGATGCCCAGAATCCAGCGTCACACGCCCAGGATCCAGCGTCACACGCCCAGGATCCAGCATCACATGCCCAGGATCCAGTGTTGCATGCCCAGGATCCAGTATCAGATGCCCAGAATCCAGTGTCACATGTCCAGGATCCAGCATCACATGCCCAGGATCCAGTGTTGCATGCCCAGGATCCAGTATCAGATGCCCAGAATCCAGTGTCACATGTCCAGGATCCAGTATCAGATGCCCAGAATCCAGTGTCACATGTCCAGGATCCAGCGTCACATGCCCAGGATCCAGTGTCGTATGCCCAGGATCCAGTGTCAGATGCTCAGGATCCAGTGTCAGATGCCCAGAATCCAGTGTCACATACCCAGGATTCAGTGTCACACACCCAGGATCCAGTCACCTTGCCAAAGTCCCACCAATAAGCACCCGAGGCTTTGGAGGGACATCTAGATAAAAACCATAACAGTGACTTAGCCAGACCCTGTGTCACAATAAAAAATGTAGCTCAGTGGAAAGGCCCTGGGGTCAATCCCCGTACCATAAAATTTTTGGACATAGAAATTTTTAGAAAAAGGAAAGAAAAAGAAGATAAAGAAACATGGATGTAGAGCCGGGCGTGGTGGCGCACGCCTTTAGTCCCAGCACTCGGGAGGCTGAGGTAGGCGGAGCGTTGTGAGTTCGAGGCCGGCTTGGGCTACAACGCGAGCGCAAGGCTGGCCTGAGCTACATAGTGCGACCCTGCCTCAAAAAACCAGGGCTGGGAGTTTGGCTCAGTGCCTTAAGCACCTGCCCTGGCAGGCGCAAGGTTGTGAGTTCAATCCCCGGTGCCGCAAAAAAAAAAAAAAAAAAAAAAAA
>RJWM01006213.1:0-60752 GCA_004363535.1 Dasyprocta punctata | reverse complement strand
AAAAAAGAAACATGGATGTGTTTAAAAGTTGATGGAAATATTGACTTGAAATCCAAGATTAAAGATCCAGAAGTGATAGGGGACAACAGAAAGCATGCGATCACAGAAAAGAGAGGCAGGGTGGAAAAGGGGGACTTAGATAAAAATAAAAAAATAATAAAAGACATGTCCCCTATTATAACAAGAAGAGAGGATGAGGACCAGAATCAACACAATAGGTTTGTAGCTGTGTGTGGTGACACAGGCCTGTAATCCCAGCACTCAGGAGGCTGAGGCAGGAGAATTATTGCAAATTCAAAACCAGCCTGGGCTACAGAGTGACCTCAGAGTCAGCCTGAACTGCACATCAAGACCCTGTCTCAAAAAGATCCTCCCTCCCCTCAAAATAGGTTTGTAGACCATGGCATGATGCAGACAGGGTTCTCATCCAACGACCAGTGTTCCCCGCAAAGCAGGGAAGGGGTGAACCCCTGAAACTGTGGGGCAGAGGTGGGAGGGCCGGGCTTGATGCCTGGGACAGCAGTGATGTGTGCTGGCCATGTCGAGGCCCCTTGGCAAATGGGGACCTTACCTCTGGTCTGCAGCCAGTTGACCCCCCAGGGAGATGTGTACCCCAGGTGCTCGATTGTCCAGGGCAGGAGGCAGAAGGTGGGCCTTGGACACCTAGAATCTGAGCCTGGTTTGCTGCATGTGGAAGCAGAAATGGAGCCTGTTAAAGCTGTTGAAAAGCATGTTCTGCAGACTGAGGGGCCTGGGCCACAGGAGGCTCAAAGAGCTGGCTCATTAGAGGGAAGAGAATTCCCAGGTCCCTCAGCCTCCACTTCTCCTGCCCAACCACAGTTAGCTCCAACCATGTGACCATTGGCTCCAACCCCTTTCCACCCGGGAGCGAACTCACGACCTGGCACTTGCCAGGCAAGCGCTTGGGCCACTGAGCTGAATCCTCGGTGCCCTAAGATGTATTTATACAGTTGTAGAGGGGCTCTCAGAAGTAGAAGTGATATTTATTTTATACAGTGAGTCACTCTGCAGTTATTTTATGCACCTCCACATTATTATTATCTAGGTGAGAAAATTGGGTTCTTTGTTCAGATGTTGCGTTTACCGCTGGTCAGGTAATGTGCCGCAAACCCTGAGGGTCAACAGATTAATCCGTTTAAGGAAAGTAATCATCAGATGAGACATGGTATGTAATTTATTATAACCATAATAATTTTAGAGATTTCTTACTGAGAAAATCCTATTTTTCAAAATATAACTGCATTTAAGTTTTTTTTTTTTAATAGCTTGGTACTTTACTAGTCTGTAAGGATCACATTTGATCTGCTACCTAAAAACTCGAAGTTTCACAGAATGAGATTTCAACATAAAGGGTCACATTAGGAATGAGTCGTGACAAAATCAGAACTGTGCTTCAGGCCAAGGAATTAGGAAGTTGAGCAAATAGCATTGCTTCTTTAAGAATGAGTTTCTTCATTTGGGAAGTGAAGAAATTAGAAAATACGACTTACTGAGAGTCTGTAACTATCTAAACTGTAAACATTTACTGCGTGTGGGTATTTGAATTTAAATTTAACTTCATCTAAATTAAATTAAATTAACTCCTCAATCTCAGGGGCCACCTTTTGAGTGTCCCATAGTCCTGTTTGGCCCTGGCTGCTTGCTGGACAGTAGAGATGAGGAACATTGCCATCATTATAGGAAGTTCCACCGGACACCTCGGGCCTATAATTCCGGTTTTCAGAGAATTGCAGTAATGAGTAGATATTAACATACTTCCAGGAGTTCTCAGGAAAGAATGTGCCACCTGATCGCACTGGACAGCATTTCTAAAATGTTCCTGTATCTCGCCTGGCCCAATGGACAGGGGTAAACTGAAGAAAGGTGGCCCTATCGCAATCTGTCAATCTCTGGGTGATGGAGAAAGAGTACATTTCCGACTGCTCCCCGCCTCCCCTTCCTGCCCTTTTCCTTCCTTGGCCACGTTTCTTAAGTGTCAAGTCCTGGGTCAGCTACTGGGTATAATGAAACCTGTCTATTCGATGAGCCAGGAAAATACAGGGATGAATATTGTCTCGCTCTGTTTTCTGTTGCTACAAGAGAATACTTGAGACTGGGTACTTCATGAAGAAAAGAGATTTGTTTTGTTTTTTTTGGTACCAGGGATCAAACTCATGACCTCGTGCTTGACAGGCAGGTGCTTGTGCTGCTGAGCTAAATCCCCGGTCCAGGTTTATTTTGTCTCACAGCTATGGAAGCTGGGAGGTCCAAGAACATAGCTTCAACAGGGCCTCCTGCAACCTCATCTCTGCTTTCTTAGCAAAAGGGAAAATGGGTTGTGCAGAAGAGACAAAATATGAGAGGCAGATTTGCTGTATGACAACCACTCTCCAAGTAACTAATCCAGAACCCTGAAAACAAGAACTCACTTGTGTGAGAAACACATTAACCCTTCTTTTTCTTTCTTCTATTTATTATTTTTCAGGACTGGGGTTTCAATCTTGGACCTTCACACTGAGCTATATCCCCAGCCCTTTTTCTTTTTTTATTTTGAGACAAAGTCTCTCTAAGTCACAAAGTTGATCAGAACACAAAGCTTGAACTTGGAACCCTCTTGCCTCAGCCTCCTAGAGTACCATGATTACAGGTGTGTGCCACCATGTCTGGCTGATAGTAATCCCTCTTAATAACCCAACAAGCTCTTAACGGCCACACCACCTCTTAGTGCAGTCCACACCTCCTGGTGAGTTTTGGTTGGGACAAACTGCAGTGAGACCACAGCAATTTTAGCACACAGTTCTTGAAAGAAGCATGGTGGCAGGATCCTGCAAGTGCTTTGGGAACCACAGGACTTCCTCTAAGAGGAGAGGCAAAGCCGACCATCCCAGGAGGGCGACACCTTCAGCAAAGGAAACATCAGAGGGGAGGGATGTGAATAAGCTAAAATGGTTTCCAAGAGTGAATGCTTTGATTTGCCTTCATTATGACTCTACTAAAAGGCACCAAGTGCCCAGTGGAAAGCAATTTGAACAAAATTAGTGACAAATATTTTTAAAAATCACTAGGCATGGTGTTGCATGCCTGTTATTCCTGCACTCGGGAGGCTGAGGCAGGTAGATCATTGTAAGTTCAAGAGCAGCCTGGGTTACAAAGTGGGCTCAAGGCCAGCCTGCACTGCACAGTGAGACCCTGTCTCAAAAAAAAAAAAAAAAAAAAAAAAAAAAAAACAGACAAAAACATCAGTAGTATTCCATGAGAAATCAAATTCACAGAGACAACATAGAATGGTGTCTACAGGGGCTGGGGGGCAGGGCAGAGGGTGCTAGTGTTCAGGGGATACCAAGGATGACTTTGGGAAGATGCAGAAGTTCTGGAGGCAATGGTGGTGATGGTAGAACAACGTGAATATAGTTAATGCCACAGAACCGACCACTTAACAGTGGTCAAAATGGCCATATTTGCATTTTGCCTATGTTACCGTAATAACAAAAATGTAAGTCTAAAAATAGATTAGGGTTCCAAACTTCTCTGGGATGTGCATAATTTGCAAAGGCACTGTCAGAAGGTGAACCACCACCTTCATCCATTATGCCAACCCCATCTTTAATACTGCTTCTTCCTTTACCTTAACAGAACAGTGAGTTGATTCTGGTGTTTTAGCCCTGCAGTCCCCCAAAAATGTAATTCTCAACACAACACCATTTCAATAAATGTTGTCTCTCTAGTCTACTTTCCCATCCCCCAAACTTCGACATCATCCTTGACCCTTTTTTTTTCTTTTTATTAGTACATGTTTGAGGTATGTAATGTTCACATTTCTCATGTGGAGTTTATTCATGTGCATAACACATCTTGATTCCTTTTTCACTTCCTTCTCCTCTCCTCCTATCTCTTCCCTTTATCTCTTGATCCTCTTCCCCTCTGAGAAAGATCTGTCTCCTTGTTTTCTTTACCTGCCTTTTATTTGTTCTTTATTTATAATTTGGGTTTGTTTTTTTTTTTCTTTTTTGGTACTGGAGATCAAACTCACAACCTTGTACTTACCAGGCAAGCACTTGAACCACTGAGCTAAATCCCCAGCCCTATAATTTGGGTTTCTCATATAAGAGCAACCATGCAATATTTAAAGTTGTGTATCTGATTCGCTTCACTTAGCATTATGGTCTCAAGATGCATCCATTTTCCTACAAATGACTTGTTTACCCTCTGCAAGTATGTGTGTAAATGTGCGTTTTCTTTATCCATTTGTCTGTTGATGGATACATAGGCAGCTCCCAAGATTTAGCTATTATAAACTGTGCTGCTATAAACATGGGTGTGCATATATCACTGTAATATGTTGTCTTTAACTCTTTCAGGAAAATACCCACCCAGAAGCGGAATACCTGAATCCAATGGAATTTCTAGTTTTGACCTGTCCTTAATCAATACAACCTACTGCCTTTGCTGCTTTTTTTCGATACCAGAAATTGAACTCATGACCTTGTGCTTGCCAGGCAGATACTATGCCACTGAGATATATCCCCAGTCCTGTTTTTGTTTTCTAAAATCATCCAGAACTTTATCCTTTCTCATGATTCCTGTAATACCTTGGTGGCCAATGCCACTTCATTTCCTGCCAAGAGCAGAGTGAAGACCTTCTAACTGGTCTCACTTCACATCCCCTCCTCCACCCAGCACAAGTCCCTATGTGACTTGCTTCAAGCGAGATCATCCCCCACCTTTGTCTCATGCTGTTCCTGCCACGCTGGATTCCTGCTTCTTCAGTGTGGGAAAACTTGGTGGAGGAGTGATTGAGATGATTGTTAAGATGAAGGGATTCCCTGAGGTGATGGCCCAGGCTTCTTGGGATGCATGGTTAAAGATTAGAGCCGAGACAAGAGCTGGGCAGGATCCCATACAGATTATCCTTAGGTAACGTTGCTCAAGCCACTGTTCTCTTCTTGACAATGGCTTGCTTAGATTACAGAAAAATTAGTCATATAAGAGACCACCCTGCTCTTCCACTGTCTTTTCCCTGTCCTGTACATAAATTCCTGCACAGACGTTCTTGTTCTTCTCTCGTCCTTTATCCTTGCTTCCTGGACCTATCAATAAAAAGTCACAGAAGCTTCAGATCAAAGTTGGTTTTCTGAGACTCTCACAGAGGAGTCTTGGTAAAAGTAGTCCCTCTGGGCATCTTGGAGTTTAATCTCCAAGTAATCTCCGAGTAATCTCTCATCCTTTGCACCACCAAGGTCCAGTACAAGGACACTTTAGGAATGTTGCAGATCACTGCCCCTCTAGGACTGCTCCCACCTAGAAAGCCACATGGATCCTTTCCTCTCTGCTCAAATGTTGGCCCAAATGTCCACACATACAGTGGCCTGCCCTGTCTGTCCTATCTACAGCCGCTCACCTTATACAACCATCTCTCCATCTTTCCTTACCCGGACCCTGCAGTGTGGTTGTTCATTGCATTTATTTCTGCTTGATGTGCTATTTTTTGCTGGCTCTCTAGAATATAAACCACATGGATAGGATCCCTATTTTTTGTTTTGTTCACTGTGAAGTCCCTAACCCTTGATCAGTCTGACTCATAGTAGGCATTCAGTTCACAATTTTTTTTAAAAAAATCTTTTATTAGTACATATTTGCAATAATGATCACATTCTTCATAAGAAATTTGTACCTGTACATAACATATCTTAATTCTTCTTATTTTCCCTATTTCCCTCTTCTCCCTTCTACCCTTCTTCCCTTCCCCATTTACAAACACTTCATTCCCATTTTTTTCTTCCATTCTTTCTAGTCCCTTTTTCCCTCCTTCCTTCCTTCCTCTCCTAGTTCCCCTTCCCATTTGAACATGTTCTTCCTATTTCCCAATCATACTTGTTAAAGAATAGCATTTGTTCTACTTTATTACATTCCAGCCTTAGTTATAGGAACTCCATAGACTGTATGTCCTAAAGACATCATTTCAGACTATTATTCCCAGCCCCTACCTCACTCCCAGGAAGGAGAACCTGCTATAAAAGAAGTTCTTTGAATATATCTCCCTCGTATCAAAACTATAGGGTCAGAGATGCAAAATGAGGCTTACAAGGTCTTCTGGTTTACAGCTGCCAATTCAGTGAAGACTTGACTGAACAATTCTATTTTGCAAGACCCCCAGGAAAGTATCAACTCTTGTTTAACAACTTTTAGATCCAGAAAATTGTCTTTTTTTTTTTTTTTTTTTTTTGAGACAGGGTCTTGCTATGTAGTCCAGGCTGGCCTGAAACTCACAGTGATCCTCCTGCCTCAGCCTTCTGAGTGCTGGGATTACAGGCATATGCCACCACACTCAATTCAGAAAATGGTCTCTTGAAGCAAATCTAAACCCCATTTCCTTTTTTCAGTCATCAAAAGTATTTTTAGCTAGGTGTGGTGGCACATGCCTGGGATCCCAGAACTCAGGAAGCTGAGGCAGGAGTATTGTTGCAAGACCGAAGCCATCCTGGGCTACACAGCAAGACTCTGTCTCAAGAAAATAACAACAATTTAAAAAAATAAATATAAACTGGTCAGCATTTCTTCTTTTTCTTTTCTTTCCTCATTCTTTTCTTCCTTCCTTCCTTCCTTCTTTCTCCTTCATTCGTTTTTCTGTTGGTGCTGGTATTGAACCAGCCTCCAGCATATCCTTTCTTTGTGCCTTTTCTCTTTTATTTTCACGCTGCTCCTGCTACACTGGATTCCTGCTACTTCAGTGTGGGAAAACTCTGGCTGGAGGAGTGATTGAGATGATTGCTAAGATGAAGAACATAATCATTGTATTAAAAAACAAGAAAATTATTCATCTAAAATGCTCAGAGATAGCCTCTATTAATAGCCTTCAGATTTATATGTATATATGCACATATTTAAATAGATATATTATTGATATATATATATGCAAAGATAGATTCACATATCATTGACAGCTTGATAATTCAGAGTGATTAAAATAATGTAACTACATCTGAGGTTGAGAAATGGCCCTTTTCAATTCCTGCACTCAATCATTATTTTCTTTATTCGTTCCCAATGTAACCACTCTCTGAATCTCTAACTCTGAAAATCAGTTGTGTCTGTTTCTAAATTGTATATATGAGCCACACAAAACTCTTCCTTATGTATAGCATTCTTTCACATCTGCTCTGTGTGTGTGTGTGTGTGTGTGTGTGTGTGTGTGTGTGTTACTGGGATTGAACCCAGGGCTTCACACTGAGCTACAGCCCAGCCTTTTCCTATTTTTTATTTTGAGAAAGGGTTTTTCTAAGTCACCGAGTTGCCCAGACCACTCTTTAATTGTATCATGTCAGTTCTAAAACCAGCAAGTTTCTCTTTTTTATATACAAAATGAAGTTTATTGTAAAGCAACTGTACTTCCACTTCATGGTGACAAACAAAAACAAAACATTGTTTATAAGAGTATTAAAATATGAAATAGTGACAATCCTCACCACAAAATGTACAAGACCTATATACAGAAAACTAAAAAACATTATAGAGAGGATGAAGATTTCAAGAAATATTTTAAGGTGAAACACTTGAAGATAACAATTTTCTAAAAACTGATCTAATAATCTAATTCTAATGAAAATTCCACGTATTTTTTAAATTGCCAGGCTTTTCTAAAATGATATGAAAATCCAAAAGACTCGACATCATTAAAACAATTTTGAAAAGGAAGAAAAACTGGAAGACTAACACGATATTATTTCCAGAATTATTATGCATTTATAACATCTTATTTACGCCTTCAGTTTCTCACACTACGGAGACAATATGATGCATACCCATGTGCGTCTAATTTATTTCACTTACAAGTATGGACTTGAGCTGCATTCATTTACCTATAAAAATCTCCAGTTCATCCTTCTTTATGACTGAGTAGTTGTATAAAAATACCACACCTTTTTTATCCATTCTTCAGTTGATGGGCATTTGGGTTGTTTCCAAGATTTTGCTATTATAAATTGTGCTACTATAAACATGGGTGTACATATATGAAAACCTGCAAATTTCTTAAAAATTTATGTAATTTTTTAGCACTAAATTTAATTTTTAAAAATTTTTTAGCCTCCAGTTGTTACAAAATCTTCTTCCCCATCCTCCTTTTTCTGTGGTACTGGGGATTGAGCCCAACACGTTCATAATGAGCTATATCCCCTATCCTTTTTCATTTTTTATTTTGAGACAGTCATGCTAAATTGCCCAGGCTGACTTTGAACTCTCAATCCTCCTTGTTCAGCCTACCAAGGTGGGAGGATTATAGGTGTGCGCTACCGTTCTCAACTATATTTTCATTACACATTTCTTCTCTTGGTTTTCCGTAAAGCATTGTCTTCTTGTATGTCTGGTTTTATTTCATAAGTGCTACTGTACTTTATGTACCTGGTTATCTTTTATTATATGCTAGACATTAGAGAGATGGTCTGAAGGTCTGCATGATGCTATCTTCCTCCGAGAAGTTTTATGTTGACCCTGAACATAGAAGTGGAATAGCTGTTGATAATCTTCATCTAATTTCTCGAGCTGGCTCACCATTGTCTTCTGTGTAAGGGCTGGTCTGTTTCTGATTCACCCTTACTCTTGGATATAGTGTTTTGGTCCCATTTGCGAGCCTGGATCATGTGCCAGAACTTCTCTTCCAAGATGACATTGAAATCCAAACTTGGCTCACCTGGCCCGGTCAAAGGGGTGCTCTGTTCTGCTCTTTGCCACTCAGATGTCTCTTTCAAATTGGCAGTTACTTCTAGAAAAGCAGCTCCCAAAGCCAAGCACACATCCTTTGGCTTTTCTCTCTGCTGGATCTCAGTTCCACAAATTGCCTTGCAAGCTCTCTGACTTTGCATATGCCCTGCTCCTTCCTAATTATTTGGTCTAGGTTTTCTAGACATTCTTAATGGCAGGATTATTCTGAAATCACTAGGTCAGCCATTGCCAGAAGCAGAATGCTACATGTCTCTCTCCCTCTCTCTCTCTCTTTCTCTTTCTGCTTTTTTGAGACAGTGTCTTGCTATGTAGCCCAGGGTGGTGATCCTCCTGCCTCAGACTCCAGAGTGCTGGAATTATAGGTGTGCACCACCACACCTAGCTGTACACATATTCTAATGAAGAAATTATAATATATATACTTTCTTAGTAATTGCTTTTCTCACTTATCCATATGTGAGCCATGAACATATTTAATAAGCATGTCAATATTAATTTACACCCTAATTTTAAACCGTTACAGAGAATGTATGCCATTCTGTGAGTATATCAAATTGTTAGTCAAACATTTATAATTGGATGTTTCAACTGTTCCTATTTTTTCTCTTATAGCAGCAATATGACCTCATTTTATATATATGCTCTTAAGTAATTATAATTATTCTCTCAGTATAATGTCATGAAATAAAGGCATATCAAAAAGTATAAATAGCCAAAGAATTTTGTTGTATTACTAAATGCCTCCCCAGGAAAATCATACCAATCAATTTACCTTTCCATCAATGGTATATAAGTGCCAGTTTCCTAATATAAGCACTTTCTAGATAATAGAACTTCCATTTTTAAGCTAACCTGTATCTGACTTGTAAACAAACAAGGATTTCCAAGTGATTCCTCCTTTGCCTCATACTGAACTTACCCTGGGGTCACAAGGAACCAAAGTGAATGTGGACTCTGGCCTCACAGAGCTCACGATTGCTCACAGATATTTCTCCGACTCCCTTTTTGTGAGGCAGGTCCATTGGTAATGTTCCCAGGAGGCCTGAATCCTCTGTAGACATATTTGCCTCCTCACGTTCTCATTAGTCATAGACATATTTTGGACCCGACCTTTGTCTTTAACTACAGTTAGGTGCTACAGACTTATTTATAGCCCACGGTCCAGGATGGCTCCTTGGTCTCTTTCTGTCTACTCCACATATCCATGTGGCATAGCTGTGGTTTCTTTTTCCTCTTTCGTGTGCTTCCCTGAACTTATCAGTTTGAACTCTACTCAGTGCACTGAACACTCACCCAACTCACCAAGATCACTCACCTAGGTCAACACACCTCACACCTATTTATGTAAATGAAGCTTCCTTGCAACGCAGCCCTGGTTATTGGTGTACTGCTTACAGCCATTCGGATGATGAATAGGGGAACTGAAGTCTAACATACTCTCTGACCCTCTATAGAAAGTTTGCCAACCCATGATCTGAAGCTCAGCTATCCCTGTAACTCTATAGGATCCTGATCTTGGTAAAGATTTCCCCACTCACTGCTGGGTTAAGCTGCTTCCCGGAGCAAAAGCCCCAGCTTTCCCATCCCAGGGAGCATAGGGTTCTGTCTACTCAGCATCACCTCTTTTAGGGTTTACCCCTCCTTCTCCCTAAGGAAATCATCCTCTCTCCCTGGATTGAACTGAGATGATTCTCCCCTTTTTACTGCCCCAGGCCAATCAGGGCCCTCTCTGGAATTTTTGATCATCCTGAAAGCCTTTAAGCCTTTAAAGGTGTAGAGCTTTTATATCTGGTTGCCTGACCTTTTCAGAGGGCAATGACACTGAAACCAAAGGCTGACACAACCACCTTGTTCCCATATGGAAAGAGCCTATCTGACAGCAAGTGCAAAGCAGAGATCAATGAGTCCAAAGTGTGAGACCCACAAAGTCCTGATTACCTTTTCTGAATCCTAAATGTAGTCATCAGAAGCTAGTTTCATCTCCTGCCATTTTAATCTTCAAACTTGACTGTAGCTGATTTTAAGACACTATGCCTCCCAGTTATACAGAATAATAAATTCTTTCTCCTTAAACTGGACTTGTCAGGGTTTCTGTTGTATGTCATGTAAAACCAAAGTGTCCAGAGAAGTTGTGGTGTACTAAAAACTGGCAGTTAATTTAAACACCAGCTGAATTGAATCAGCGTGGTGCTGTGTGGAGACGGCCCACTTGAGAACTGTTGCCAGCATAAAAAAAGAGACCTGGAGAGGAAGAGTAGCACTGTGGGTTACTTTAAGTGATGTTGTTTGGAGCCATTGGTTCTCCTAGAGGAGCTTGTCATGCTGGCTTCCCTTTTATGAACTCAGGTGTTATCATCAGAGGAGCTCAGGACCTTGTTGCTGAGAATGGCTTTGGGGGAGCTCTGGTCTTTACTTTGAGCATTGCTTCCTAGCTCTGGAGGGGAAGATGTGGGCTGTTCAATCTCGAGAAGTTTGTCATGCTGGCTTCCTGATATGAACCTGGCTGTTCTCATTGTTGGAGGAGCTCGGGACCTCACTGTTGCTGAGGATGGCTAAGGTACTTTTTTGGGAAGCCTGTGTCCTTATTGTGAGAGTTGCTTCTTGGCTCCAGTGCAGAACCCTCAGCCTACTGGCACAGATCCTTCACCCCACCGGAGTAGACTAACTTCCACCACTGACCTTGGAGCCTTCCCAGTGCAGATCCGTGAAACAGACTTGCATGAGTAATTGTCCTGGACTGTAGACCTCCAGTTGGACTTGTGGGAGTCACTGTTATGGGCTCTAGGTTTTCAGCTGAACTCATGTAGGTTATTGCCATGGGATCCAGGCCTTCGGCTAGATTTTCTAGGTCTTTAGTGTGTGGACAGATTTCCTGCATTTTCTTTGTATTTGACTCTTTGGTTAACTATGATAAAATAATACTATAAATTATGTGTCCTGTATATAATTGTTTTCACTGCAATCCCCTAACTATAATAGAAGTGTAAAAACTGGAACCAAGAATAGAAGGTACTAGAGCCGGGTGTGGTGGCGCATGCCTTTAATCCCAGCACTCGGGAGGCTGAGGCAGGAGGATTGTTGTGAATTCGAGACCAGCCCGGGCTACAAAGTGAGTTCAAGGCCAGCCTGAACTGCATAGTGAGACCCTGTCTCAAAAAAATAGGGCTGGGAATTTAGCTCAGTGGTGTAAGCGCCTGCCTGGCAGGCATGAGGTTGTGAGTTTGATCCCTGGTACCAAATAAATAAATAAAAGAATAGAAGGTACTGTCTACCTTGTGAATTCCCAGTTTTCCCCACCTTGAACCCATCTTACCTCATGGTTTTACTCTATAAAATCCCTAGAAAGACAGAATCTTTGGCAACGCACTTGAAACCCCTTCTGTCTCTCTCTCATCAGACAGAAGCTTTCTCTCAATAAATATATTCTGCTCGTAAAGAATAGAAGATACCAGAGAAAAACTACACTGAGTAAGGTGAGTAGAAGACAGAATGCTGGGAGCTAGTGATCTTCCTACCAAGTGAGCCTTGATGTGAAGCAGGCTCTTTTGTGCTGTAGGACCCAGATCATGGATGGATTTTGGACGTATGTTATGGCTTATAGCTAGATGCCTCCCCATAGCCTTATGTGCTCATTTGTGGGGGAGGTGATCGGATCATGGGGCTATGATTGCTCAGCAGTGGATTAATCCAAGGATGAGTCAATAGGTAAATGTGATGTTGGGAGGTGGGCCCTGGATGGTGGAAGTGGTCCTGGGGACGTGGCCTGGAAGGGTCTCTCTCCCTCCCCCACATCTCTCTTCACTCTGTGCTTCCTGTCTACCATGCCACAAGCAGCTCTCCTTCTCTGTCTTGGAACCAGGTGACTATGGGGTGAAACATGGGCCAAAATAAACATCTCCTCTTCACGTGGTGGATGTTAGGTATTGTGTCTCAGCAATGAAGAAAGCTACTAAAACAAACTTGGGGACTAGAGAAGTAGGCTTGTCACTGTGACTGCACTTGACTGTATGATATAGACACCTCTGAAACTGGTTCTCAGGAAGAGTTTGAAAAGGTTTGGAGATGTCCACTGGAGAAACAGTCCTAGAATTCGGTAAAGTGAGCTTTATGAGGGATTGCAGTCAGAGCTCAGAAGACCAGAATGTGGATAGAAATACATACTGTAAAGGCCAGGCTCAGGAGGTTTCTGTTGGGAACAGGGATTCTATGGCCAGTTGGACTCCAGTTCATGTGAGTTATGCTCTGGCAGAAAATCTGTCTACATTTTGTTCATGTCCTGGGATTTTACAGAGGTTGAGATTAAGAGTGGTGGACTAATTAATCTGATGGAGGAAATTTCAAGGCAGCCTCCTATGCAGGCTGTGGTATGGGTATTGTTGGCAGATTTTAGCCAGGTTCATACTGAAAATCAGGAGAAAAAAGCCTGTTTTAAAAGGTATGAGTTTCACCAGAAGGGAAGTGCCTATAAAGTTAGAGCAGAGGAAAATTAGGTTGCTGAAAAGATAAGCATGAAACAGAAGCCATGTATTTTGAAAGACAATCGAAAGGATGCCTTGAGGGTATCTAAGAAACCAGTAAGGCCCCATTCTTTCCAGACTCAAAATTGCCAAAGTAAAAGACTTTGAGAAGAGAACTCCAGGGCACTGTTCTCAAGAAGAGAACCTAGGGCTCATAGTTCTCAGCAATTCAGAAACTTTGAGTTCTCTGCAGTCACTATTCAAGAGACTCTGTCTCCTGCTGGAGTTGGCAGCAGACTCTGGCGTCATCCACATGGTACTGGCTACACAGGTATGCAAAATGCAAGTGTTGTGAGGTCAGGGAGGTTTCCACCCAGATTTTATAAGGCTTTGGAAGCCAAGCAGAATACCCAAGGGGGCAATGCATGAAGATGTAAAGTGAAGTAAAAAATATAAAGGAGATCCTAGAAAGTTGGAGAAATCAGGAATGTAGAACATCTGAGGAAAGCTAGAAAGAGTAAGTGAAGCCATCCAAAGACAGAAGCCATGAGGGCTACAACAACCAGCAATTGCATTGAGGTGGGGCCTCCCAAGCCATTTGGAGTTCACATCTCATTGCCACAACTTTCCTCAGGTGTTGGATGTAGCAATTTGGGATTTAATGTTTGCCTGGCTGGATTTCAGTCTTGTTGGGGTCTCACTGATTTCTATCACACATTCCTCCCTTTCTGAATGGGAATGTTTAACCTTTGCCTTTATATGCTGGCAGTGTTTAACCTTCTTTTCATTTTTACAGGGCCTCACAGCTAAGAGTTTGCTTTGAGTCTCAGAGGAAACTTTGGATTTTTCAGAAGTGCTAAAATTGTTAGGATTTAGGTAACTCAGAGATGGATTAAATGCATTTTTGCATAAAGGGATGTGTCTGAGTAGTTTGGAAGCTATATCAGTTACTTTTCTTGTTGCTGAGACAAAATACCCTATAACCAAAGTTAAAGGAGAAAAGGTTTATTTTGACTCACAGTTTGTAGAGGTTTCAGTCCATAGTCAGCTGGCTCCCAGGCAGGGTGGTGTGGCACAGGAGCACTACAAAGGAGAAGGGTTCAGGGAAAAGCAGGGCAGGCAGAAGGCAGCAAGCAGGAAACAACAATAACAGTAGCAGGAGGAGCAGCATCAATAATAGCAGCAGCCTGCCTTTCCCTTTTATCCCTTCCAGGCTACCCACCTTTGGGTGGTGCCACCCACACCCAGGGTGGGCCTTCCTTACTCTTAGCATCACACATTATTTCTTCTTTTTTTTTTTTGTCTTTGAGACAGGGTTTCACTATGCAGTTCAGGCTGGCCTTGAACTCACTTTGTAACCCAGGCTGCCCTCAAACTCGAGGCCAGCCTGGCTCAGCCTCCCAAGTGCTGGGATCACAGGCTCATGCCACCATACCCTGCTAGCATCACACCCTTAACCCCAGCATCACATCCTTAATCCCAGTACCACACACCCTCAATCCAGCCACTCCCCCAAAAAGCCCCACCTATACCCATTCAAGGCTTTGTGGGGACATCTAGACACTAACCATACAGGAGTCATGGGTGGAATGTTATAGTTTATATCTAGATGTCCTCCCAAAAGCCTCATGTGCTCATAGATGGGACTTTGGGAAGCTGATTGGATCATGGGGGCCTGACACTCATTAGTGAACCAGTCCACTGATGAGTTTTCAGCTAAATGTGGTGCTGGTAAGTGGAGGCTGGTTGGAAGAGGTAGGTCACTGGAGGTGCGGCCTGCTCCTCCCTTCACTTTCTCTGCTTCCTGTCTGCCTTGAGCAGATCTGCTCCACCATGTGCCTTTGCCATGCTGCCCTGCCTTGGGGCCAGCTATGAACTGAAGCATGAGCTAAAATAAATCCTTTCTCCTTTAAATTGTGGGTGTGAGTACTGTGGCTCAGTGATGAAAAAAGTGACGAAGGCAACACGGTAGGTAGGTGCAGAGGATGGGATTTTACAACAGCCATCTTTACATCTACTCAAAGAAACAGCACTTGTGAGGCACACTGAGCCAAACAAACGAGGGTGCTCCCTGACAGATGAGGGTGCTCCCTGCAAGAAGTAATTGGCCTGTGGCTCCAAACCTCCAGCACTACTTGCAACTGTGGGCATGGACATTTGCCACCCTGGGGTATCACAGCCCAACACTTAGGAAGCTCTTAGTTTAAAAAGGCTAGGCCAAGGGTGCTAGTTACTTCCATGGCTTTTGGTAAGTTGCAAGAAGAAACAGACCAGCATCAGGCAAATTGGCCCATCAGGAAGCCAAGCAGTCTGTGATGAAAGCCATGCAGTCTTGCCATGGGAAGACTTTCCAGTCTGCACCAACAACCCCAAACCGGAAGAGGTGTGTTTCTTGTAGAACACACAAGATATATTAATCCCCTCAAGTTAGCATGGGTGGCAACAAGTCAGAGACACAGAAAAGAAGCCTGGGGAAGAAGTCTGGACCCATGCTAGTGGGCTGGGGGTTTAGTGTTTGCAGTTGCACACAGCCCTGCACTTAGAAGTGCACTGTGCTTAGTTTACAACTCTGATCTTGCTGTTTTGAAATTGTTAATACCTTTTTCCATGAGGCTTGGAAAATTATGAAGCCATTCCCATCAGAGAAGTCAGAGAGCCAAGTGACCCTGGTCTTCAAGGCTATTTAGAACACTCTCAGGCTCCTCTCTCCTGCTGTTGAGCTAGGTCATAATTTCCCCCTTTGCCAAGGATCAGATTAGCCCTGTCTGTCCACGCGATCCATTGACTCACAGCCAAAAGACTACAGGAAAGAACAGTACTATTGTACTTTTCTTATTGACAAAATACCCTACACTCACAAGTTAAGCGGGGGGAAGGTTTATTTCAGTTCACAGTTTGTAGAGGTTTCAGTCTATAGTTTGCTGGCTCCGAGGCAGGGTGGCACATGGCGGAAGGGTACCACAGAGGAAAAGCAGACCATGGCAGGGCAAGCAGGAGGCAGCAAAGAGCAAGCAGCAAGCGGCAAGCAGCAAGGGTGAGCAGCAAGCCTACCTTTGCCTTTTATTCTACCCAGGCTGTAAGGCTTTTGGGTGGTGCCACCCATATACAGGATGGAGCTACTGTCTGCAGTAAATCCACTCAGCCACACTCAGAACTATTCCAATAGTTCCAATCAAAGGACTAATTCTAATCAAAGGACTAATTTAGTACCATACACCCATAATCCCGACATCAAGCACCCTAGACCCACTAAGTGCTGAAAAGCTCTCCCTATGAGCACATGAAGCTTTGTGGGGACATCTAGACACATCCGTGTCCCTAGGGGAGAGGGATGAACATTCACTGATAAAGTATAGACTAAAGGACCTTTGCTGATAGGCTTGGTTTCTACCCAGTTTTCATAGGGGCTATGTCACCAGGGGAACCACACGGCTGTTTAATGCCTTAAAACGTGGTTCCCACACTCTACTCCAAGTGCCCTGGGGTACTGCAGAGAATTCAGAGGTAGCACACGGTATTTCCCATTTTCTCGAAAATACAGCTGGACTAAACATCTACCAGACACTACACTCACAGGTATTTCAATTTCAACATTAGAAACTGAAGAATGAAGCTGGGCTTGGTGGCGCACATCTTTAATCCCTGTACTCGGGAGGCTGATGCAGAAGGATCATTGTGAGTTTGAGGCTAGCCTGAACTGCATAGTGAGACCCTGTCTCAAAAATAGAGCCAGGATTTAGCTCAGTAGCCTAAGTGCCTGCCTGGCAGGTGTGAGGTTGTGAGTTCAATCCCTGGTACCAAAAAAAAAAAAAAAAAGAAAGAAAAGAAACTGAAGAATGTCATGGGACATCCTTTGCAATGATGTCATATGAATTACAAAGTGGTAGCTATATTTTTGTCAGTGGCTGTGGCACACACACACACACAGCAATGTGGAATAAGAGATGAAGGTGATGGTGTCCATGCTGATGCTGACATTGGGAAGTCATGCAGTGTCCAACAGAGTCACATGTCCCATTAGTCACTGGAACGATTTAGGAATGAAATTAAAATGTTATTTTTAAATTTACAGTATTATTTCTTCAAATGGCTCCCCTGTTATTAAGATAAAAATGTGGGTTAGATTATTTATATACATCCACCTTCTTAATTGACTTGTTAGCTATTTCTCTAGGCCAAGAGACGCTATGGGGAAATTACTGACGCATTGAAGGTGTGGCAAAAGGGAAAATCTGGACCTCTGTATTAAAATAATCCCCAGGCCGGGTATGGTGGCGCACGCCTTTAATCTCAGTGCTCGGGAGGCTGGGGTAGGCGGAGCATTGTGAGTTTGAGGCCAGCTTGGGCCACAACTCGAGCACAAGGCCAACCTGAGCTACATAGTGCAACTCTGCCTCGAAAAACTAGGGCTGGGAGTTTGGCTCAGTGGCTTAAGTGCCTGTCTGGCAGGCGTGAGGTTGTGAGTTCCAACCCTGGTGCCGGGGGAAAAATAAAATAAAATAAAGTAATCCCCAGGACTCCAAACAGAGTCACATGTCCCATTAGTCAGGAACAATTTAGGAATGAAATTAAAATGTTATTTTTAAATTTACAGTATTATTTCTTCAAATGGCTCCCCTGTTATTAAGATAAAAATGTGGGTTAGATTATTTATAAATATCCACCTTCTTAATTGACTCATTAGCTATTTCTTCACGGGAGCGGGCCTTAGAAGGGCCTTCATGCCCCATGGTTCTCTCCAAAGTGGCTGTGAAGGGCCACAGACAAGGTGGAACCTCCCAAAGAACAGAGCCGAGGGCATCCCAGAGGCTGACCTAGGTTCTCCCCCCAAGAAGGCACAGTGACAATATGGGCAGATGGTGAAGACTGCTCATTTCCCTTTCTCCTCCTTCCAAATGAGCGCTCTTGGGGTGGGAGCAAACTTGTTCTTTCTCCATGATATACTGAACACCTGAGAGGGCTTGAATAGACCATTGTCCACTTCGCTACAGATTGGTAGCCTGTGAAAAGCCACATCTAGAATTGACAAAGGGAGGAAATGAGTGACGTTAGTGAAGGGTGCTAGAGTTTGACTTGCACTGGGGAGGAGGCAAGGGCATGAAAGGTTATCCATGGATCAGCTGCGCTATGCCAGGGATACAGGTACACCCATGAAATCACACATGTAAAAAAGTAGTGTGTGTGTGTGTGTTCATGCATATGGGTGCATGTGCATGTAAACACATGTCCTGATAGAAGTGTTTGTTAGAGTTCACTATATATATATATTTTTTTTTGTACAAGGAATCAAACTCAGGACCTTGCGCTTGCCAGGTTGGTGCTTATGCCACTGAGCTATATCCCTGGCCCTTTGCTACATATTTCAACAGAAATTATCATCTACCTATCTATCTATCTATCATCATCTATCTCTATCTATCTGTCTATATGGGTTTTACAAGGCAGGTTGCTGGGCATGGTGGTGCATGCCTGTAATCCCCGTAGTTGAGAGGCTGAGGCAAGAGGATCATTGTGAGTTTGAGACCAGGCTGTGGTACAAAGTGAGTTCAAGGCCAGCCTAATCTGCATAATAAGACCTTGTCTCAAAAAGACAAAAAAACAAAACAAATAAGGCTGCCTATGGAATCAGGGGTAGAAGAATGCAATATGGCCACCTGCACACTGGAAAGCTGAAGGATCCAGTTGAATGTCAAAGGCCTGCACCCCTGCAGAGTCGGGTGCAAGTCCATGTTGTAAAACCAAAGGGTCTGGATTGGAAGGCTGAAGTGTCGATGCTGGAAGCCTGAAGGAACTGGAGACAAGTATCCAAAGGCAATGGCAAAAGGAGTTCCTCCTCCAAAGAAGGGGGAAGACTTCTTTCTTCTTTCCCTTTTTATTCTGCTCAAGCTACAAGCCTATTGGTCAGTCCCACTCACATTTGGGGTGGGTCTTCCTTCCTCTTTGTGGCATACATGTCAATCATCCACAGGCATGCCCAGAGCTTTACGAATCTGCTAGGTGGTTCTTACTCAAGTCAAACTGACACAGCACAATTAACATTCATAGCTGCTTAAGGGTAGAGTGTAGCAAACCAGGAGTCTTCTTTCCACCAGGAAACTGCTTCTTCTAGGGCCTTCTTTCCATGCCATTAGAACTGGACTCTTTTGTCAATTGCCTTCTCGCCCTCTGGTCACAAATGGACATACACAAATTTGACCTCCACTAGATTTGGAATATGGACACTGGGGAAGGTTAAGTCACACCCTTCTCTGGTATTACAAAGACCCCAGAGTGGCTCTCAATAGCATCAAACAACCAAGAAGAGGCTGACACCAAGCAGTGGGAGAGAAATGAAGAGCAGAGACAGAGGGTTCTGATTTTACCCTTGAATCCCATCCTCTTTGGTTTACTTGATTTAGCTAAGCTTGGGTTTCTGTTACTGAGCTAAAATTTCTCTTTTGTGCTCATGGAGGTTTAAGCTAGGTTTTTGTCATGTGTGATTCAGAAAGTTCCGACTAATAGTATCTCTAGCTTAGCGTCTTTAGAAAAGCAAATAAAAATGGGCTGGAAAGTCAAGGTGCAAGATGACATACCTGTCTTTCTGCAGGCAAAGCTTAGAAGGTAATGTCAGGTTAGCCTTCTCGAAAGGAATCCAAGCTGACTGAAATCCTGTGCAGTCTGGAGCCAGCGTCTGTAACGCATACGCATGTTATACCATTGTGTGGTTATACAATGTTCTTTAGGTACATAACTCCCTAGATCTGCTTGAAGTGCAAATTAAAATCATTTTCTACAATTTGTCTTTTTTGTCAGAAGACAGGGCCAAGAGCTTTTAAGAAGCAGTGCGGCCATTCTGAGACTGTGGGATGGATGACATCACTTTCCTGGGGATGATTTCATTTATGCCCTTTCTGGATCTATCTGAAAGCAAACCCTGGTTTGGCAGGGAGGGAAATAGACACACATGCTGCCTGATGAGTCTTTGTATACTGAAACCTTTATAGGCTGATAGGCAGGGTTGGGTGGTCACTGTTCAGAGAGCAATGAGCCCTGGTAACTGGTTCTTGGTGAAGCAAAATCATACCTGAGCCTTTTTCTACCGAGCTTGCTCCGCTGAGCAATTCTAAACAGCTTGAAGTTCCTCAGTGTGAGTCCCTAGAACTGTCAAGGGGGTTGGGGAGGATTGCAGCTCAAAGCCCCTTGGTTTAAAAGGCTCAGCCCCCAGCTCTCCTGGTAAATAGCTCTTTTGAGTATTGTGAGACAGAAAGAGGCAGTGGGAAGAAACCTTATTCAAATAAGTTTTGCCTGCAATGGATGGTTATAGGCCTTCGGAAGCTCCTGAACTTGTTTCTGGCTGATTTGGCCAAGTATTCCTGACGGTTTCTCCCAGTGTGTTTTGTCTTCTGCTTCTGTTCCCAGTTGTTCAGGCATGGGAGGTTAGCGATTTGGTTTCTGTGTGAGATAAGGCTGAGAGGCTACGCCCAAGGAACTGTGGAGCCATACCTGTCTGCAGACCTGTGAGACTGACTGCCGATTGCCCACAGCCTCCAGAAGTGCTCACCCCTGGGGCCGAGCCTGGGGCTATTGTGCAAGGGACTGACCAGGAACTCACAGAGTGAGAGGCTCCTGAAATCTGTATGTTGAAATCCTAACCCCCATTCCTCAGAATGTGACTGTTCAGTATTTGGAGAAGGGATCTTTAAAGAAGGAAGTTAAGATGAGGTCATTTGGGTGGGCCCTAATTCAGTGTGACTGCCGTGCTTCTAAAAAGGAGCGATCAGGACACATATGCAAGAGGACAGATCACAAGAAGACGGCCACCCGCAAACCTCTGAAGTCAACTCGGTTGCCATCCTGACCTGAGACTGGCAGCCTCAGGAGCCCTGAGGATATGAGTTTCTGTTGCTTATGGCACCTAGGCTGGGTGCTGCTGTTTCGGTGGCCCTAGCAGACTAAGGCAGGGGCCACCACAAGCTGACTTACAGAGATGTCCTTGTGGGAGCCTTTCTCCTGGCTCTGTACCCCCAGAATGAAATTCCTCCACATAGCTGGCATCTTCTCCCCGGGTTCTGGCATACATTTTCTTGCCATCATGTTATCCAATGCTGAAGACACGCACTTCTTTATACAGATGTTAATGATTTGTCTTCACCTACTAAATGTGTAGAAATTTGTCAAGCCTTCTGTTAGTTACTTATCCAAGCCACTCATATTTTTCTCTTTAAAGTTCACCATGTGAGTCCCTTTCTTTAATCTGAGAATTTAAATTGCTAATATGCTACTTGTCTAGCTGTTCTTTAGAAAGTGGCATTTGGGGGTGTTTATCGTTTCAGCTGAGAAAGGGAAGTAGAGGGATTGATTGTTGAGTTCCTGTTTCTCGCTACATTCTTTGAACTCAGTATAGACCAGGAACTGGCTTATGGGACATCAATACGCAGGTGCTCTACATTAGGTAAGACTTGGTTAGGGATACGGAAATATCCTTTATGTTCCAGAACATGTCAGAGCAGAATTCATTGCCCAATTTACACTCTTAAATACATACAAAAGACCAAGCGAGTCAGGGGATGAAAATAATTCAATGGATTAGTATCTCCATGGAGATCACAAAACATATACTTTTTATGGAGACCCTCAACTGTGTCTCCTTCTAGAATTATGGCAGTATATGTTCTGTTGTAACAATATACAACATGTTGGGGATGGAGGGAGAGTGACAAGAGGTGGGTTATTATTATTATTATTTTTTTTTTTGCGGCACTGGGGATCGAACTCACAGCCTCACACCTGCCAGGTGCTTAAGCCACTGAGCCAAACTCCCAGCCCTGACAAGAGGTGTATTAAAGGGCCATCTTTTTCTTCCCTTGGTGACAATGACAGCTATTGTCACTCTAAACTTAATCAGTTATGGTACTGTACAGTTCCCAAGCTAGGATTTGGGGAGACCAGGTCTTAGGCTGGGATACACAAGTACCTGAAAGGATCTAGTGTTTAAATTCCCTACATGGCTGATGTGTAGTTGGCTTTCAAAAAAGTTGTGAACGAATGCAATGCAATGCCATGAGAAATCTGGCAGGGTCTGACCCTGAACGCAGACCTGCAGTCCAGTAATGCCTCGCTGCAGCCAACGGATCCACAACCTATGTGGCTGCTTCTTTCCTCTTCCTGTGAGAATGGTGTTCAGTGGTATAAATACTGTCAAAGGGGGAAGTGAAGTTTGGTGGTGGGGAGGGCTGAACAGGGAAATGGAGGAGCTAATGAATGCAAATCAGTGTCCAGATGAATGGTAACCTACAGGGTCTTGGCCTCGTTAGCCTTGGGATACAAAATGAGATGCTGATTATTTTATAGACTTAATGATGCCCCCTCCCCATACCCTGTTCCTCACCTGCTGGAAATGAAGCCTACTTCCAAGTGATTTTTTTTTTTTTTGTGGCACCGAGGATTGAACTCACAACCTTGCACCTGCCAAACAGGCGCTTAAGCCACTAAGCCAAACTCCCAGCCCTGGTTTTTTGAGGCAGGGTAGTACTGTGTAGCTAAGGCCGGCCTTGCACTTGTATCGTAGTCCAAGCCGGCCTCGAACTCACAACGCTTCTCCTACCTCAGCCTCCCGAGTGCTGGGTTTAAAGGCGTGCGCCACCACGCTGCAAAGTGATTTCTGAACTTCCTGTGGCAATGCTTCAGGACAGCACCCAACTTTTCAGCTTGTCCGTAATTCACAGCGTTGACTTTGACCCTGACAGCACTTTTTAGCCTGCTGGTCTCCCTTGGCTCTGATTGGTAGTGGGATTGCAGAGATCATCTTTAATTACAGGGACAGCCACTAAATCTTGGTATATACACATCTAGGCTTTTCTGTTTACGCATGGCAACAGACATACCTTCCTATATATGAAACACAGTGGCTTGAGATCAGAAAACTGTGTATTATTTCCTACCCTGCATTTCCCTAATATACCTTGAAAATATTTCTCCACATTACTGAACATGTAGTTGTCAAGTGCTCCACCACTGAGCTACATCCCCAGCCATTTTTAAAATCTTATTTTATTTTTTTTTGGTGGCACCGGGGATTGAACTCACAACCTTGCACCTGTCAGGCAGGCGCTGAGCCTGACTCCCAGCCCTAGTTTTTTGAGACAGGGTCGCACTATGTAGTTCAGGCTGGCCTTGTGCTCATGTTGTAGCCCAAACTGGCCTTGAACTCACAAATATCCGCCTCCCTCAGCCTCCCGAGTGCTAGGATTAAAGGCTAGGATTAAAGGCGTGCGCCACCATGCCTGGCTTTAAAATCTTATTTTGATGGACACAGGGTCTCAATGATTTCCCAGGCTGGCCTTAAACTTTCAATTTTTTTGCCTCAGCCTCTTGGGTAGCTAGGATTACAGGATGTACCACTATGCCCAGATGAAATACATCATTTTTAATGACTCACTGTATGGGTAACACTATTGTTTACTTTGACTTTCGACTTTTCCTTTGTTCCTTGTTTTCCCACGATGATGAGTATCACTCTGCTATACCTTTTAATATACATTCTTACATGTATCCCGTTTCCTTCTTTAGGATGTTAATTTGGGTAGAATTCAGGGTTGGAGTATGAACATTGGCCAGGCGTGGTGACATGTGCCTGTAATCTCAGCACTTGGGGAGACCGAGGCAGAAGGATCCCCATGAGTTCAAGGCCAGGGTGGGCATCATAGTGAGTATAAGGCCAGTCTGAACTACAGAGACCCTGTCTCAAAAAACAAAACAAAGCCAAAAAAAAAAAAAGTATGAACATATCGAAGAATCGTGTTCTTGATAGCTGTGCTACGCCTCTACTTATGTATTCCCTTTTTAGGTTTCCAAAATGTATTTAAGAACGTTAACTTCTGGGTATTAGGATTCATGCTTTTAATCCACCACTTTTTTTTTTCGTAGTTCTACCGGAGGTGGCAGCGTTTAAGTGGCCAGTGGCAACCTTGAAAGTATTCCAAGGTATCTGGAGGGCTCAGGCACAACGGTGCTCACTTCCAAAAGGAAAGTAGGAATTAAGTTTTAGCATCTTTCTCCTGTGTGATCCGGAGCCCCCAAAGGAACTGAAGTTCTTGGAATGCTATCAAACCTCGAAGAATAAAACACTCACCTGGTGGAGGCCTCTGAGTCTTCTCCAAGTCTCAACAACTGGGGACTCATTTTGTGTGCCTAACCTCGTACAACCACGGCGCAGAAGGGGCATTCCAAAGTAAGCACCACCGCGTCTGAACTTGTAGCCCACTTCCTATTCGTTCTTGTAAATAAAACGCGCGAGGCAGCAGGGACTCAGCCTTGCCTCGTCTCCTCGGTCAGGGGAGCGGAGATGGCAAAAAAAGGAGGCAGAACTGGATTCAGGGAGCGCCTGGGGCTTTGGGAGACGCTGGAAAGAGGGAGGGGGCTGAGGCTTAAGTCTAGACACGGCTTCCTTCCATTGTCCTCCCTTCCTTCTGGCCGCTCCGCACCCCACTTTCCCCTCCTCGCGGAGGGGGAGTCCCGTCTGGGTGCAGCGCAGTTCCCAGCGCCCGGCAGCCCGAGCCAGGCTGTTTACAGCCGCCAGAGCCCAGGGCAGGACCCGCTCTCCCGGCCTCTGCCCTCTGGGTTTCCTCCTTGGGCTGGTTGGAAACTTCACCCAGACACCAGAGAAGCTCCGCCTTGGTCTTTCTGCACAGGCCAGAGGCTGAGGCCCCGCTGGGTTACCCCCTCGCCCCCTTCAAAACCCTGGTCCAGGGGGGCCGCCCAGAGCCTGTGTTTCCAGCGGCCCGGGGAGCAGGGAGCGCAGGGAGGCGCCGGCAGTGTAGGAGTTGGCTGGTGCTCCCTGCCCCACCGCGGCTTCGGTCGATCAGGTCCCCCTGCGCTGCCGGCCGAGGCCCCATCCCCCTCCCTTCGCGCCCCACCCGCGCGCCAGGCGGCAGCTGCGGCCTAGGGCGCCGGGGCGGCCGCCGGCCTCTCACTCGCTCGCTCGCTCCCTCCCTCTCCGGCTCCTCTCCGGCTCCGGAAGCGCGGGGCGGGGTCCCCGGCCGGGCCGCGGGGGCGGGCGCGGGGGCCGGGCTGGGGCGGGGCGCTCGCGGGCTCGGCCGGCTGCGCGCGCCCACTCCGGCTCCCGGCGGCCCAGCGCGCGGGCCCAGGCCCTGTCCGGCTCCCGCGACTCCGCGCCGGCGTCTCCTCGCTCGGGCCCCGCGGCCCTCGCCCCGCTCCAGGCGCCTCGCATGGGGACGCGGCCCGCCGCGCGCCGCTGAGCCCCGCGGCCTGGTCGCCGCGCCTCGGGCCCGGCCGTCCCGGCCAGGAAGCGCCGTCCCGCGCCATGGCGCACTCCCCGGTGCAGCCGGGCCTGCCGGGCATGCAGGTAGGCGGGGGCGGAAGCGGCGGCCGGGCGGCGTGAGCGACCACCCCCTCCCTTCCGGGGTCGCGGCCCCGGCCCCGCGCCCCTTCGGGCCGGCTCGGGGGTGCGCGCGGGGGGCCGAGCGCGGGGCTGCGGGGTGCGGGTTTATGGTGCTCCCCTGAGCCTCAACTCCTGCGGGCCGCAGGCCGGCGTCGGTCATCGGGGGGACGGGATGGGAGGAACGCCCTTGGAGGCCCCGCGGGGTCCCTGGGCCCGGCTCTCCGGACTTTCAGGGCTTCCGAGCCGGGGCCCCCATCGGGGCGCAGGGCAGGGTGCGTGCGGAGAGTCCCGGCCCCGCCGGGCGGTGCAGCAGGGGTGACCGCGAGTCCGCCGAGTACTTCGCCCCGAGCCTCCGCCGCGATGCGGGCCCTTAAACCTCCTGCGAGGGGGATCGGGGGTCCCCGCGCGCTCGCGGGTGCGGAGCGCAGGCCCACTCGGCCGGCGCCGGGACCCTGGACTTTCACTTTGAGCCTGGATGGCACCTTTGCCGCTAGATCTCCCCGTCGATACTTGGTGGCATCTCGGCCTACCAGTGACTTGCTAGAAGGATGACGGGAGTTGACTCTCAAATTTACACGAATGCATTAAAGTTTTTCTCCGTTGGGGACTGTTTGCGGCCCTTCGAGAAATAAAGCCACCATCCCTGGCTAACTTGTAATGTTTGTAAACATACATGGTGGCCAGATGTTTGGGGTTAAAATCGCACGATGCAGTTAGAATATACCTTTAAAGTTTTGGTCTTCCAAGCAGGGCATTTAAGCCAGTGAACAGAAGAGCTTTTAAGAAAACAACCCAAAATATCCAAGTGGATTGTTATTTTATAGATAGCAACAGGCTTCTGTCTCCAGGGCTGAGAAAGTACGGTGCTCCGACCTTGGCTTTTCGAAGCTCCTCTTTTTTTTGTAAACCGTAAAAAGAAAGCTGGATTTCATCGGCCAGGTTTGAACTCTAGAAAAATAGAAACTCAGAGTTACTGCTTTAATGGCAGCAAGAAATTTATTCCAAGCTTTTGTTTTTGAGGCTTAGTAAAGTTAGAATCAAGAGTGTGACTGGGAAGATATGGGGGAGGGGGAATATATATATATATATATATATATATATATGAATGAGCCACATCTGAAAAGCTTCACATTTAACATGCGTTTAAAAACTTGAAGTTTTTGAAGTTTCTCGTAAATAATCGGCCGTCGATTCCTGGTAAATCCTGAAGTTCTTTGGTTTGAATTTAGAGGCATGAATGAAATGGGGTGGAAAAGAATTTCTGACCAGTAGAGCAAGAAGGACCTTTTGTAATGATTAAAAAAAAAAAAAAGCTTTATCAATACAGTATTTCCCTTAGATGACACACACGCTCTGTTGTTTGTCTCTCTGTCTCTTTTTGTCTTTTTGAGACAAGGTCTCAATATGCAGTTCAGGCTGGCCTGGAACTCGCAGTGATCCTCATGCCTCAGCCTCTGGAGGGTTGGGATTATCCTTTAGATGACTTTTATAACCTGTTAATTAGGTTGTAATCCAGTTCGTGTGGCTCACTTAGGTGCCGGGCCTTTGTAGAGAGTGTGAAAATGTACTTTAGGCCCCTCTGGCTAATGCTGTGAAGTTAGTAGCAGATGGTCACCAGGTGGTAGCTGGTGGGCCCCCCCTTTTTTTTGAGTGGGCCAAAATTCTTAGTCTTAGGAAAAGAAGATAAATTTTCCTTAATAACTTTGCCTCTCAAAAAAAAGAGTATTTCAGGTGGTTATTACAAGGGAGCTGTTTTTTATTTTGCTTTCTCAGCATAAAAATGACGCATTTTTCTCAGTGGAAAAAGAGCAGTTTTTCAGCTGTTAGTTTTAGAAGTGGGAAGGTGGCTTCTGCCCCTCGGTGCTGTATTTCTGTGCAGCCACACACTGTTAAGGTTTTGATATGGCATTTGGGGAGGAACATTCCTTTACCCTCCCTTTCCCCCAGGAAAGAAAAACAAGCACATTTATTTTCAACTTGGAATTAGCAGCAGCTGCTGCCCTGTGAGAGTTTCCTGGGTGCTGCGAATTAGAGGCACACCTGGCCCTGAGTGCTGGCTGCGGGGATGAGTGGGGGGCTGTGACCCTTTTCCTGCCATGGTCTCACGGTCCCTGGTCATCCTCCGCTCTTGACCAGGGCTTACAAGGAGCTCTGAAAAAATTGAGAAAGAGAATTCAGGTGGTCTAGGCACGAATGGCTGCAAAATAATCTGCATGAAGGAACATTTTAGCATAAAGGTCATTTTTCATATCTTGTAAATCATTTCGATGCTTTTTGATGCTTCCTGATACCAATTGAGGCATAGATCCTATTTATGCCTTTTTTTTTTTTTTTTTTTTTAGCCTTGGGAACCAGTGGAAACTAATTGAATAGATCAAGGTAAAGTAGTGTATGGCCTGTGATTGATAACCAGGTCTTTCCTGCCTTGAGCATACTCCTACACACTGCTGTACTGTTTTTCATTGGTAGTTTTGCAAATATTACAGCTGATTTCATTCCAGATTGTATTTGCTGAAGAAATGTGAAGTACAAGATTGATATTTTAGTTAATCACTGGTCATTACTGCATGCTTCACGTGTGAGGTGCTAGGCTTGGGTGATAGGTGTGTATCTGAATGAGTTCCCCTTTTTAATGTTTAAGGGCGGCTGCTGGGCCCTTTTCGTTTTTCCTCCCCCACACCCCAGTCTTATATTATCATAGAGGGAGAAAAATAGAAATCATGAATTGAGTCTAGTAACTAAATAAAAATGAAGAAATTCAGCTGATTTGTGGCTCTGAGTACCCTGTGTGTTCTTCATTGAAAGTTGTTTTACTCAATTCAGGTTAAAAGGAAAAAGCAGACTAAAGTTGGAAGTAGGAGCTCGCATCAGCTTTGAGTGTGCATGAATTGTGATGGAATTAGATGCTGGATTATGTTTCCATTACAGAATTTTACCTTTCCAATTCTCTGGACTGTGACCCCTGTAAGAATTTCTTTTTGTTTTTTTGTTTTTTTGAGACAGGGTCTTGCAAAGCTGTTCAGGCTGGCCTCGAGCTCACTTTGTAGCCCAGGCTGGTCTCAAACTTGAAACAATCCTCCTGCCTCAGCCTCCCAAGGGTTGGGATTATAGGCCCTGTAAGGAAATCTACAAGATCAGAAAAAAGACAGTCTTGACCCTGACTACTTGAGATGTATTGTAATATATTTCATTTAAAAAAGAGGAACTGGCTTTAATATTGAATTGATTTCACAACCACTGGTTCATGACCCCCAGTTTAAAAAATATGTACTAAATTAGATAAGGCACATGTGTAGCAACCCTGAGTTAGTTCACCATGGGTTTTTTTTTTTTTTTTTTTTTTTTTAAATCTCTGAGACAGGGTCTCAATATGCAGTTCAGGCTGGCCTTGAGCTCACTTTGTAGCCCAGGTTGATCTCGAACTTGTAATGATCCTTCTGCCTCAGCCTCTCGAGTGCTGGGATTACAGGTATGCACCGTCACGCCCGACCAATTCAGCGTGTTTTGAGGCTGTATATTTACACTTGGAAGTGTAAATACAGTTTGATTGAGGAATGGCCGAAAACCCTAATGATTCTGCTGGTTGATCTCAGCCTGTCTCCTGCCTTCTCCAGGCCCTTTGGTGGCATCTGGGAGAAGCAGACCTTTGCTGAGGCCTCCACCCTGGCCCAGCGGGGTGCTTAGTGCGGTGTGGGAGATGAAGGCAGGACAGCAGCTGCATTTGATTGTGACTTAACCAGTGTCCGTTTTTTCCTGTGTGTCACGTTCCCATAGCGTCTTTTCTGCTGCTTCCTGGGAAGATGCCTGCCCACATTCACCTTCTTGCTACAGGCACCCCGAAGGGTCCCCCAGTGTGGACATCAGCAAAGCTGTGAGATTGAGGTTCTGAGAGCACCAGGAGTGTGAGGCTGAACTGTAGAAGGAGGTCTAGTGTCTGTTTTTTTGTTGTTAGTACATGTGTGTGGTACACAGCATTTACATTCCTCACGAGGCGTTGATACAGGTGTGTAATGGGCCTTAGTTCCTGTTGTCATCCCCTTCCTTTCCCTCTAACTCGATCATCTTTTTTCTGCACATTTGCAGTATGCAGTGTTTATGTTCCTTTGGGAAATTGGTGCATGTATATGACACATCGTCATTCTTTTTTTTTCTTTTTATTTATTTTTTTGGGGTACCAGGAATCAAACTCAGGACCTTGCGCTTGCCTGGCAGGCACTGTGTTTTGTTTTTTTTTTTTTTTTTAAAGAGAGAAACCCCCCCAAAATTTCGAAACAAGATTGGAGGGTAACTGGCTAATACATTGCATAGTTATCTTTAAATTAGTTACTCAGAGTACAAGATACAGGCATTTAATTGCCCAAACAATATTAGCACAAACCTTTCTTTTCAATGAACTAAGAGAAATTAGTAGTGTAACTATCTTTAGCTTTCTTGTGTGATGCATATATATTATTATTATTATTATTATTTATTTATTTTTTTACTTTAGTACATTTTGGATCTTACTCTTTCAGCTTCTCACACTAGGGAGATAATACATGTGCATCTGGTTTATTTTACTTAAGAGTATGGTCTCCAGTTGCATCCATTTACCTATAAAAGTCTCCAGTTTATCCTTCTTTATGACTGAGTAATACTCCATTGCGTAAAAATACCACATCTTTTTTATCTATTTCTCAGTCGATGGGCATTTGGGTTGTTGCAAAGATCTAGCTATCACAAACTGTGCTGCTGTAAACATGGGTACACATATATCACTGTGGTATGATGTTTTTAATTCTGGGAAGATACCCAGGGGGGGAATTGTGGTCAAATGGAACCTTTAATCCTTGTTTTTTGAGGAATCTCCATTCTGATTCCACAGTGGTTGAACCAGTCTGCACTCCCACCAACAGTGGAGATTCCTTTCTCCCCACAGCCCCCCCAGCATTTGTTATTGGTTGATTTCTTGATGGTAGCCATTCTTTCTGGGGTGAATTTCAGTATTGCTTTAATTTGCATCTCTTGAAGGACCAATGACGTTGAACATTTTTTCACTTATTTATTTGCTGTTTGTATTTCTTCATCTGAGAAGTGTGTATTCATCTCAGACACCCATTTTTGAATTGGGTCTTTATATCTGGGAGGACTGATTATTATTATTATTATTTTTTTTTGAGTTCTTCATATGTTCTTGATAGTAATCCTTTGTCTGAGGTACAGCTGGCAAACATTTTCTTCCGTGTTGTGGGTTGTTTCTTCACTCTGTTGGTGGTGTGCAAAAGCTTTTTAATAAGAGGAGACCCCAGTTGTTGATTCTTTGGGATAGTTCCTGTGCAGTCAGGGTTTTATTCATAAAGTCTTTGCCTCTGCCAGTGTCTTTAAGCATTTTACCTACTCTCTGTTCCAGCAGATTTAATGTTTCTGTTTTAATATTTAGATGTTTGATCCATTCTGATTTTAGCTTAGTGGATGGTGAAGGATATGGGTCCAATTTTACTCTTCGGCATGTGCAGAGCCAGTTTTTCCTGCACCATTTATTTAAAAAGGCTATCTTTCTTTCAGTGAAACACATCTTAATTCTTTTTTTCATCTCCTATCCCTGCCCTCCCTCTTCCATCTCGATTCCTTTCTCCTTTGAGAACAATCTAGCTCCCTATTTTGTGTTATCTGTCCCTTATTTATGCCTTAGGTCTCATGTAAGAGAAATCATGTGATAATCAAGCTTGTGTGACTGCTTCATTTCACTTAGCATTGTGATCTTTAAGGTGCATCCATTTTCCTACAAATGATTCTAGTTTTATCTTTCTTTATGGCAGAGTAGTACTCCGTCGTGTGTTTTCTTCATCCACTCCTAAGTTGATGAACATGTGGCCCCCTAGGAGGCCTAGTGTTTCACATCGAGGCTGCAGGCAGGAGGGGTGCAGAAGATGCTGCCAGGGACCATTAACGGTCCCTCCTTGTCCTCGAGAGGTCAGTGACTTGGTGTGGGGCAGGTACTTGAGGAAGGTCTGGGTGACCTAGGAACGTGGTCCCAGGTGAGCAGCTGGCAAGCATGAGGCTGCTTCAGAGGGCTGGGCTGCATCCCAAGTGGACAGGCATGGGTGCTAAGGCAGCCCAGCTTTGAGCAGATGGGCGTGGTATGGTGGCCTTGGGCTGCCAGCTCTCCCAGGCCTAAGTGATGGGGAAGGGGGGCAGAGGTGGATTCAGAGGTGCGTCCAGTGTCCCCACCTTAGAACGTGTTGGATCTCCTGAGGTGAGAGAGAGTACGCCCAGGGTAGGGAGAGGGTAGGGAGCTCAGGTATCCGGGGACAGCCGAGGTAGGCTTGTTAGGGGGGCCACGCAGACCTTGCAGTGTCAGCCCCTCAAACAGTTTCTGGCGTCTTCATCACTCCTACAGCACTCCTGCTTTGCGGCCGGATCTGCTGCTCGCCTGTGTTGCCAGGGAGTAATGAGAGAAATGCAGGTACCTTCCCTGAGATTGTCGACCTTTTAAGTTTTTTTGTTAAATACTTATGTCAGGATTTCATGTTCCCTGTTTTTCTTTATCAGCAAAATGTAGTAATGGTAAGAATTAGTTTTGCTTCCAAGTCTGTCTTTCTTTCTTTGTTTCTTTGTTTCTTTGCCTTCCCTCCCCCAGTAGGGTGGGGCTAAAAAGATTTAAAAAAAAATTATATAGCTTTGGAGGACTCCGAGACACTTAGGTTCTAGTCCCAATCAGAGAGCGTTCTTTTTTTTTTTTTTTTTTTTTGGCACCGGGGATCGAGCTCACAACCTCGCGCCTGCCTGACAGGCGCATAAGCCGCTAAGCCAAACTCCCGGCCCTGGTTTTTTGAGGCAGGGTCGCACTGTGTAGCTCAGGCCGGCCTTGCGCTCGCGTTGTATCAGAGAGCGTTCTTGATAGCATTTCACGTGACACCCAGTGACCTTCAGCCACTTGGTCGGATGAGACTTCGTAGGTCTCGGAGGGCACAGTCCCTGGCATTGGAGCTATGTTGGGCGGCACCTGGCCCGGTGGCTGTCTGGTGTCCTTGGGTGGTTTCAGCGCTCTGCTTGGAACTGGGCTGGCCCTTGAGGTGCTGGTTGACCAGGCTCTGCGCCTGGCCCTGGTTATAGGAGTCAGGAGAGCGGAGCCTGCCTTGGTCGCAGTGTTCTGCGGGACACACCCGCCTCTTGGGGGTGGAGGAGACTAATGGTTTCTTTCTTTCCCCCATGATTCAGACTCCTGTGCTTGGAAACTCATACCTGCAGGAAGTGGGCCACACCCGGCCCTCCCAGCCCTGGCTTTTTCTGTGCCCTGGCTTGGGTGATTATCATTAATGGAATCTTGTGGCCGCAGGGCGTGCAGGAAATAGAGGCCACACTCTTATCCCTCTGCCCCACCTGGAAGCAGCCACTGTCCTCACATGGGACTGTAGCAGTCATTTCTCATAACTCATTGTTTTTTTTTTTTGCAATCAAATGTATTTTATTTTATTTTGCAATCAAATATATTAAACATCTCTGCGCCATATGCTTTGGGAAAAAGAAAAACATGGCCGTTAGGGCGCCCGACTCCTGAGGGATGAACTTTGAGTGCTCCAAACCTAAATTGCTTCTTGGTTTAGAGTCGGGGAAACCAAAGAATAAGCACCTCCACTTGGTACAGTGCATACATTGTTTCTTATCTCTGATTTCTTTGGTTACAAAGGCACCTATGTGGGTCCAGGCAGTGACATTGTAGATTTCAGAGACCTTCCCTTTCTTGCTTCCTTTTCCTTTTTTTCTTTTTCTTTTTTCTTTTCTTTTTTTGAGATAAGGTCTCCCTTTGTAGTTTAGGCTGGCCTTGAACTCACAATGTAGCCCAGCCCAGCCTCACTTGGGGCAGTTCTCCTGTCTCAGCCTCCTGGTGCTGTGATGACAAGTGTGCGCCACTACTTCTGGTTCTGGCTTTTTTTTTTTTTTTTTGACAAGGTCTCACTGGGTAGTTCAGGCTGGCCTTGAAATCACTATGTGGCCCAGGGTGATCCTCCTGCTCCAGCCTCCTTAATGCTGGGATTCCAGGCATGTACCAGCCTGTCTGGCTTCCTTTCTACTTTCTTGAGGGGTTTTTGTCACCAAACACCTTACTGGTAGCTGATTAAATGGTGGGAGGTTTTAAAATTTTATGCTAATGCTTACCAAGTATGTAGCTAGGGTTTATCTTGCTATTACTTTAAGTCAACTTCCTTTTTCTTTTCTTTTTTTTTTTGTACCAGGGATTGAACTCACAACCTCACACTTGCCAGGCAGGCACTTGTGCTGCTGACCTATATCCCTGGCCTTCAACTTCCTATTTTTAAGAAGAATTTTAGGCCCTTAAGATTTGAAAGGACCATGATTGGTTCATTTCCTTTGTTTTATTTTCAATGACTTACAATTTAGTTTATTTATTTATTTTTTTTTAATTGAAAAGTTCTATGAGTGGGTCATGTGAAGTTCCTTAGTCCCCATGGTTCTCCTTTGATCTCTCCTACCTGATTTTTGTTTGTTTGTTTTTTTGAGACAGGGTCTTGTTATGCTGTTCAGGCTGGCTTTTGAGCTCACTTTGTAGTCCAGGCTGGTCTCTAACTTGAAAGGATCCTCCTGCCTCAGCCTCCCAAGTGCTGGGATCACAGGCGTGCGCCACCACGCCCGGCTTCTCCTACCGGACTTTGGTTGTTATTCCTTTGTGATTTGTGAACATATTTAAAAATCACTGCTGATTTTCTGATTTCAGGCATCATCTGTGGACTTCGGACGTGCAGGTGGGCGTGGAGTCTGTTCTTGTTTCCTCCTGCGGGCACCCATCCCAGGGGAGTCCTTACCAGAGTTTCAGGGCAGAAGCCCTGGCTTTGGGGGTCACAGCAGAACAGGCTTGGTCACTTGTCCCAGAATGCCAGTCCAGGAAAGGAGTTTAATCAGCGCGGCCATGCTGGAAAGGTCGGACGAAGAGGTGCAAGTCTGTCTTTGAGGGGCCGTCAGGAGCTTTGGGGGTCTCTAGAGAAGGGGAGTAAAGGCAAGGGCTGGGGCTCGTGCAGCCAGCAGGGTGGGGTTCCTGTCGTGCTGTGGTCGGGTTGATGGCCATCGCAGGACTGACTGGTTCTGCCTGGTGACTCTAGAGAAGGCCGAAGGGCTCGAGGGCGGACTCCAGTTCCCAGGAGATGACCAGGGAGCTTTTGGGGTGACCTCATCTGGAGGCACCCTCCTCCTGGTGTGATGTGGATCCAGGGGCTGCAGGTTTAGGGCAGTGACTGGAGAGTTGTGGGTGCTGCTGCAGGGCGTCTGAAACAGGATGTCAAAAAGCTGGCAATCGGCTCTTGTGAAAATCTTGAAAATTGCCATACCTCTATCTTGGTGTCCTCAGTCCTGAAAGGGGGTGACATCGGCCAGATAAATTTAGGGCTGGTTTTTAGACAGACTCCTGAAGTGGCTGATGTTTCTGTGTGCAGAGCTGGGCAGGGGTCTCTCAAAGTTTAAAGATGATAGGGGAGCCAGATGCAGACATGGAGACCGAGAGGCCGAGCTTCAGTCCTGCTTTCGGTGTCCACGGGGCACGCGCGGCCCAGCCTGTGTAGCACCGTGGTTACTCAGCCAGATCCCTGTGTGGCTTGTGCATTAATGTGACCAGGCACCATCCACAGCCCAGCCATGGCGAGCAAACCTATTTGCTTCCCAGATCTCTTTTTAAAGGTATGGTTTATTTTATTTTATTTCTAACATACTTACAGTTCGTCGAACCCAAAGCTCTTCACCATGAGTCAGACGTTTCCGAGGAGGTTCAGATGACGCGCATAGGGGAACCCCTGTGGGTCTCGGCGCTGGTCCTGTCTGACCTGCTGCCCGCCTCTGCCGTGCTCTGCTGTCCCTTCGCCGCTGTCCCCTGGGCTCCTGCTGCTTTGCTGTGCCGGATGGCCTGCTTTCTGTGTCTCTTGTCTTTGTTTCTCTTGGTTTACGCCGTTGTCTTGGTGTTGTGTGTCTTGCAACCCCTTCCTACACATAGGCAACATAGATTTTTTTTTTTTAGTCTCTGTTTTTACTTCCCCTCAATTGGGAGTGGTGTGGTACAAAATCGCCGGTGGTCCTCGCTTTCTCCCAGCATCCTGCAGGCGCTTGTGCGCGGGTCGCTGGTGGCGCCCGGAGGAGTTGGAGAGCGCTTTGTGCACCGGGTTCTGTGCCCGCAGCCCTCTGTTTGTCCTGAGTCCGGTGGCATCCGAGCTGTTCCTTGTGTCCTGAAGATTTGCCGTGATGCGTATTGGTGTGAGTCTGTTTTCATCTTTTGTGGAAGGTTCTCAGTCGGGCAACTCAGGTCTTCTGTGCTTCATTTTCCTTTGGTCCCCTCCTCCATTTCTCTGTTCTCTCTGGAGCTCGCATCTGGGTGGGAACCTTCTGGGCTGGTCCTCAGCCTCACCCTTGTGAAGCTTTTTCCACTCTTTGTCTCTTTCACTTGGCTTTCTGGGCAGTTGTCTTAACTTTTTCCAACTCTTCAGTGAGCACTTCATCTCTTCTCTTGCTTTGTAAAATCTGAGAACTCTTTGCAGTTCTCTAACATCGTGTCCGTTCCTTGTGTTGTTGAAATGCCTGCTTGTCTCCCAGCGTGCTTCTCTTCCCACCAGGCCCCACCTTTGCCTTGCGCTGGGTTTGCTCTGCTTTTCTGTGGTCGAGGCCGCCCTCGCCTGTCCACTCGAATTTGAGAGTCGGGGCTGCCAAGCCCTCGTGTGGCCTGCTGGGTGGGCACTTGTCCCTTCCGCGTCTTCCTGAGGAAGCCTTTTCGGAGCCTTCTGCCGCCCCTTCTGGACTGGCTCTTCCCGTGATGGTGCACTCTTGGGCTGCCGCCTCTCCTCTTGCTGGAAGCGGAAGCCTGTGCCCACCTGAATGGAGGAGGAGAGGGTGCAGGTGCCGTATCTGGGGTGCGCTGCCACCTCGGGGTGCAGAACCCCCGCACTTTCCCCTCCTGTCTTCCGTGGTTTCCTTGAGTGGGTGAGGTGTCAGCTGGGCTTTCTCCCCCATTGCTGCTTTGCTCTGTCTGGTACCACTGCAGAGGGCCCAGTGGCTGCCGCTTCCCGGGTTTAGGGGATCGAGCACTGTGGATTAAGTTGGTTCTCTGCTTTGCCCACCCCTAGTTTAGGGTTGTCTTCTCTGGGTTGAGTGTGGCCCCCTCAGTTCAGGTGCTGGACACTGAATCCCACATTTGTGTCCTTGTGTTAACTTAGACTGGAGTCTCAGGGGAGGTACTAGAGTTGGTAAAGTCCCGGTGTGGCCCCATGGCGGAATGGAGGTTTTCTAAGAAGAGGGAGAGAGACCTGAGCAGATTTGCTCCCACTCTTAGTGTGGGGTGTGCTCTGCCATGTTACAAGGCAGCAGAAGACCTTTGGGAGTCAAGGCTGGTGGCGCAGGCCTATAATTAGTTCCAGCACTTTGGGAGGCTGAGGCAGGAGGATTGCAAGTTTGAGCCCAGCCTGGGCAGTTCAGCGACTTAACAGCCATTATTTTAGTCATTGTTTTGGAGGAGAATTTTTTTTTTCCTTTTTAAGATAGGGTTTTAGTATGTAGTTCAGTCTGTCCTTGAACTCACTGTGTAGCCCAGGCTGGCCTTGGACACACAGTGATTTTCCTGCCTCTGCCTCCTGAGTGCGGGGAATATAGGCATGTGCCACCACACCAGTCCCTTGAAGAAGAACTTTGAACCTAAAGTTGGGATGAAGAAGGGATTGTGCAAACATTTCCTTCGTGTGTCTGATGCAGGTGCCCTGTCACATCTCTGATATTGAGTAGTAATTTGAAAAGAAAAAGATGTGCAAGTCCATCTTCTCTACCAGGAAGCCTTCTTTGGGGTGGGACCAGAGCCTTCAACCAGCTTCTCTTTCTGGACTTTGAGGTGTCGCTCTAATCATGCCGCTTTGAACTGTGAAGAAGCAGTAACAGACTAAAGGACCTTAATGTCCAACACGGGGCTGCTGGGTTCCACCTCCCAGCCTCTCTCAGATCCCAGAGACCTGAGATGGAGATGCAGCAAGTTTCCAGGTGCCTCGCTGCCTCTGGGTCCACGCCTCGGAAACCACCGAGCTGGGGGATGAGGTCTTCGAATGGCCGCTGCTCCACACCACAGATCACAGGAGGGTGGTGCTCCTGTGAGAAGTAGCTCGGTTGAAAATCAGAGCTTACAAACCTGCAGTTTTTGTATTTCAAAGATTGACTTGGGATCCACTTGTCCAGCTTTGGGGGTTGAAGAGGCCTCTGTGTTGTAGGACCTGGAGCCTTTGCTGCCTCAGCAGGTTCTTCCAAACCCGTGGTGGGAATCAGAGGGAGACAGATGCCCTTGTCCTTTCGCCTTGGAGCCTTACTTTTTAAGGCGTGCCTCTGTCAAGACTTGAATCCTGTAGTTCTCTTGGGAATTCCTGAGCTTGACCTGACCTCACACATGCTGGAAAGGCCTCTCTTTGAGTGTGCTTTTCATGCTCTGGAAGGACCTGGGTGGTGTCTGCTACTTTGTGACCTTCTAATATAAACGCCAGCCAGAAGTCAGGCTCCTCCTAACTCTCCGCTTCCTCTTTGCTGCTCTGCCATTGCTCCCCCACCTTACTGCCTCCCCGGCGGCCTGGGCAGCCCGGGACCGTCCTGAGCCTTTGGGACCTGGTGCCTCCTGGGGTCCACATCTGTCCCTCCTGGCTGGCGCGTAGAGTGGGGACTCCTACCCCCGTGACCGCTGTGTGCTCTTGGGGCTGCTTTTCTGCCTTTGGGGCAGCACACAGAGGGACACAGGCTCCCCAGCCCCTGGGAGGGTAGGGACGACTGAGAGATGAGAGAGACCAGGGAGGCTTCCACTTAGGGAGCAATGGACTCTTTGACCAGAATCTGTGGCTCTTTGCGGCTCAGAACAGATCTGTGTTAGTGCTGCCCCATTGGTGAGACTTTGATTTTATCAAATTTTATTTGAGGGTTTTGGTGGGCCCTATTGTAACGCTTTTGAGATCGGTTTCAATTGTTCATCACATGTGGAATTGCAAAGGCATTTTCAGACACTGTACTAAGCTGGGAATTGATGGTCAGGAAGAGTGGTTAAGAATGTGTGGGTTCTCAGTCAGCGAAGAGCCGTTGGTCTGCCTGAGACGCAGTTTGTGGCATTCAGGATGCCTTCCTCGGCTGCCGTCCTAGAGACAAGACAAAGGACTTACATGAAGCGAACCTGCTCACATTTCCTGGCCTGGTTCCGCAGGCTGCCGCCCGTTTCTCTGCATAAACCCTGAGGAGGTGCCGAGGTGCACACACCTGATGGTATCGGTGCGTGGTCTCCATGCACAGCCTGTGAATTGCCTGGGCAGTGGGGCCAGCAGCAGGTGTGTGGGATGGGATGGCATTCATTTCTCCAGAGGCTGAAGTGAGTCGTGTTCTAAGATGCTCACATAGTTTAAAGCAGTTTCTTTTTTCTTGTTTAGTCTTTTAGAGACAGGGTCCTGCTATGTAGTCCAGGCTGCGTAGCGCAAACTGGCCTTGTACTCGCAGCCATCCTCCTGCCTCAGCCTCCCTGGTGATGGGATTATAGGTGTGCAACACCATGGTCGACAATTTTTAAAGCAATTTTGAATGGAAGAGCAGGATTCCCAGAGATACACCCCAAACTGTGTCTTGGATGTGCTCCTGTGTAGAGAAGGGAGCAGACAGCTTCCTGAGAGTGGGCCTAACACGCCCCCAGTGCCCCTCATATACACACACAGTATAGCCAGTGTGTGTGCCTGTGTGATGTGTTACTTTCCGCTTAACCTGACTTTGTCACCAAGTAGCCGGAAAGGAACTGTGCTCCTTGTAGCACTCCTGGTTGGAAGTTATTTTCCCTCTGTGTATTTCCAAGAGGAATAATGTTTATCTTTAGTGCCCCGAAAAATAATCGGAATGAAAATTTACTTAAGATGATAAAAATATTTTAAGCCTTTTACAAACAGCAAAATCTTCAGTATTCTTATACACGACCTGTTGCACAAACGATTTCTTGAAACCTTAGCTGTAGCTGTCAGGTCAGGCTTTTTGGAAATGTGGAAATGATTGTCCTTGCCTTTCATCTTTTTGTAACAGAGTAGTGGTCACCACGTTTGTGTCCGTTGGAGGATTTGTGATAGTGAGGCCTTTGAAACCCGGCAGCAGGGCCTGCCCTCGCTTATCTGTTGGGGCCAACAGCCCCGTTTGTGACCCTGGCCGCACCGTCTTGTGTAGTCTGTTAAAAAGTAATCTGAAACAGGGGTTTGAAGATTGGTATAGAAGTGGGAACTCTCCCTTGCATCTGTCGAGTGAATGCGTACATAATACCACTAGTTGAATACGGGTGTTTTCTATTGTGCTTATTTCTCACTCATCTGGATAAATACATCGGCGTACACGTATCTTTATGTAACTGCAGTTATAACCCTGGTGCTTTTTTTTTCTTCTTCTTCTTTCCAAAATCCATTTTACTTCAAAGAGGAAAGAAAAATAAAATTTCAAAACAACAATCAGTGAACAACAATGGTATATATTGGGTGTTTTCATCCCCAAATCCCAGGTGCTTTTTAAACACTGTTTTCTGTTTAGCAGTGCATCATAAATATTGTTCCATACTTCCACAGAGGTTTTTGGGATTATTTATTTAGGTTTTTTGAGACAGGGTCTCACTGGTCTTGAACCCGTTATGTAGTCCAGTCTGGCCTCCACTCGTCTAGATCCTCCTGCCTCAGCCTCTTGAGTGCTGGGATTACAGGTGTGTACCACCCTGCCTGGCTTTAAGTGTTATTTTAATGTCTCATGGACTTCCATGCCTCCTTAAAAGCATGCGTCATCTTTAGGTCGGAAAACTTCTCGCCAGAGTCATATTCCTGTGTGGCTCTGCTTGTTGGGAAGAATAACCTTAATGTTTTTTTGGCTTTGGGGAAAGAAAAAATTATCTTTCCTTTGCTGGAGCAGTCACAGTGTCCTTGGAAAGCGTGGTCTTAGTTAATGAAATTTTTGTAATTAATTGCTTTGCTTAGACTGATAGTACTCAGTGTACTACACGTTCAAGCAGGGAGAGCTTCCTCCTTTTTGCCTCTTTTTTTTTTTTGTTTTTTTTTTTTGGGAGACAGAGTTTTGCTATGCTGTCCAGGGTGGCCTTGAACTCACTTTGTAGCCCAGGCTGGCCTTGTACTCGCAGTGATCCTCTTGCCCCAGCCTTCTGAACAATGGGATTACAGGCCTGTGCCACCACGTATGGCTCCTACTCATATTTTAAACAGTGGCCACTATATGTGAACACACACACACACACACACACACACACACACGGGGTAGAGGGGAGCTCAGAAACTAAAGACCATAGAATCACTGCTTTGCCTCTGGGCTCTGGGTGATGTATTGAGGCCCATGTAGGGCCCTACAGAAGACAAACAGGCAGAATTCTGTCAGCTGAACTGTAGAAGTTTTAACTGTCTCTCAAACAGAGACTTCGTGATAAGCATTCTAGTTTTAGATGAGCTTTTACATCTTGGTTTCTTTTGATTTAGTTAGAAGTTGTAGATGACACATTGGCAGGACTGATAAGGGCGCACACAGTGACTCACAGTTACTGGGCTCATTAACGTTCTGTCCAGTGTAGGACCATTTTGTTTATGTTTTGAACTTCCTGCTGGGCTGGCCAGGCCGCACTGGTCACACCAAAATGTGCGCAGCCCCCTACCCCATGCTGGGACTGAACCCAGGGCCTCGCACATGCCACGCAGGCAGACGTGTGATCAGCCGCTCAGCTGCGCCCCGCCCCCGTTTGCTGCACGGTTGGTGCACCTGCCAACCTGCGTTTGAGTGGTGGGGTGGTGGTGGGTGGTGGGGTGGTGGCCGTGGTATACGACCTGCTTTGTGCACGTCTTTTCTCCCCACCCAGGGTTCCCCTGGTGAATGAGGGACAGTATGTAGCAGTGGTGTGGGGTAACCTTGACGACCAGATGCCTGCCATCCCGCTGCGCCCCTCCGGGTGCCGGCAGACATGGAGGCTCCCTGTCCTCTTGGCTTTTGCCGTCTGATGGTTTTGGATCAGTTTAGGTCTTGCTTCCCTAGGATGTCACTGCATTTGCTAGAGTCCATTTGCTTTTTTTTTTTCCTCGTTTCTTTACATTTTTTCTTGCATGTATAATTGATTGTCTTTAGTGGTTTGCTTAGCATATGAGAAAGGAACCTTGCTGGAGTGCGAGTTAAAGGCAGCGGAAGGAGGATGAGAGACATGAAATGGAAGAGGAGTTGGGGCCTGGTCACGAGAGACTGCACTGTGTGTGCTTCCCGCTGTGGCCTGCGCTTACTGATAATGAGATTCTTGAAAGGGCCTTTTCCTTCCTCACCTCTCCTCCCCCACCCGCTTCCAAGATGCTGTGTAGTGCAGGCTGGCCTCGAACTCACTATGTGGCCCAGGCCGCCCTTGAATTCGTGGTGATCCTCCTGCCTCAGCCTCCTGAATGCTGGAATTACAAGGGTGTGCTGCCTTGCCTGCCTGCCTGCCCACCTACACACACCCTCCCTTGCTCCCTCTTTATTTTAAAACTGTTTTAATTGGTGGATACTAAGGGTACATTCCTAGGAAAGTTGCAATTTGTAGAATGAGACCAGAGGTGGATTTGGACAGTTGGGTGACTGCACAGGAGAGGGTGGAGGCTGGCCATCTGCTGTCGTCCAGGGTCAAGCTGACCCTGCCTTGAACCATGGCAGCCTCCGTGGCTGAGGGGGACGAGGAGCCTGGGGGTAGGAGGTGCGGGAGGAGGGTACGGTGGTGAGGGAGCCAGGGAGGGAGCCACAGGTGCGCAGGTGACTTTGCTATCTGCCGCAGACTCTGGAAGATGAGGAATTCTGTTTGCATGGAGGGCGGTGTGGGGAGAACGAATAGCCTGTGTGGGGCTGGAGCCCTGGGGAGAGGCCAGGCTGTGGACCAGGGTGGCGGCTTATTAACTTAGTCATCAGGGCTGTGGGCAGCACGACAGGTGTGACTGAGAGCTGGGAGCCGGCCTTTCAGGTCCTCCACCAGGCCTTACCTGCCGTCATGGTGAGTCCTGCCCCAGCCTACTGTCCCCGAGTGTCCCCACAGCCCCAGCGCTGGCCCCAGGTGAACGGCCGGTGCGATTCGGGGACGCCGCTGTCACTGCGAACAGTTCTGGAGCTGGTGTCAAGAGCAGTTTGTAATTTCTTGGTTGACAGGAATTTCTTTTTAAAAAGGTTTATTAGATAAATTGTGTGTCAGAGCTCCACATAGCATGCATATGTATATATACATATATAGTGTGTGTATATAATCTCTCTAATGTGTATTGATGGCTGTCACTCCTCAAGTGAGTCAGACTATAACTTTCCTGTGAATGGTATAACAATTTAACAGCGATGTTATTTAAACATCCTGGTCTTTGGTTGCATCTGCAGAGGTCTGGGTCATTGCCTCTAGGTTAATGTAACCAAACAGGCTTTCATTGTAACCTGGGCGGGTGATGCTGGGGTTCCTGGGGTGCTGCTTTAACCCCACCTCGCCTGGGAGGGGCGGGGCAGGTGGTGTGAAGGGCCAGGGGGTTTCGGGTGCTCTGTTCTTGGGGCTCATGGCCTCCCTGCTGGGGGCTCACTTCTCTGGCAGGTGTTTCCTGGCAGCAGGGGCCCATGGTCCTTGCATGACCCCTGAGAGAAAGGAGCACCCTTGGTTGGCAGCTCTAGCACAGGTTCTTGGGGCGGTGTTGCGTGGCCTGGCTTACATGGTGTCCCCAGCTGTGGACCGAGCCCTGTGACAAGATGAGACTCTGGCCAGTCTGTGTCCCTTGCCCCTCAAGCTGGAAAAGCCAGAGCACATGATCCACAGCTCCCCAGGGCAGAGGGAGCCATCCAAGAGAGAGCCTCTTGGGGTCCTGGTGGGGGAGCAGCTTGGCCAGCCGGGGGCTCAGCAGTGTGGGCTCGAGCAGGGCGCTGCCTGAGAAAGCCAGAGCCCGTGCGAGGAGAAACTTGTTATTTGGAGCAGATCACTCCATCATTTGCTGTTGAAAATCGGTTTTCCATCATCGCGAGGCATTGTGCTTGCTTTGTGAGGACAGCAGTGGCGTCATCGCGCTGGCCGGGAAGGAGACGAGGACCCTGCGAACGCGGGTCTCAGTGTTTGGAAAAAGTGGAACCCGGGATTGGTGACGTAAGAGGCACATGTGGCTCCAGTCAGGAGAGCAAGGGGGAAAGACGGAAGCGGAGTATTTCGGGAGATCGTGTTATTAAAATAATTTTCTGGAATCACTGTACAACAGAAGCATTCTAAAATGCCAGTTTTAAATGGGAAAAGGATTTTGGAATTTCTTTCAGGTGATTTGTTCCTAGTAATTTTACTGTGTAAGAGACACAGTGTTTTGGATACCTTGCAGGTTTGGAGATGACTGTGTGGAGCCCAGCGGTTAAATCAGAACTCCTGGTTTACTACTACTTTTGGCACAGTGGCCCATCTTAGGGTGAGTTCTTTTGTGTAAAGAGCAGTGGATATTAAATGTGCTTGGAAAGTAGGGGCTTTTGGAGTAGAGTGATGAAGGCATTTATTATTATTATTATCATTATTATTTATTTATTTTTTTGTCTTTTTGAGACTGGGTCTCACTATGCAGTTCAGGCTGGCCTTGGGCTCACTTCGTAGCCCAGGTTGGTCTCAAACTCGCAACGATCCTCCTGCCTTAGCCTCTCGAGTGCTGGGATTATAGGTGTGAGCCACTACGCCTGGCCATGTATTATTATTTTTAATAGACTTTTTAAGAGTGGTTTTAGCTTTGCAGCAAATTAAGCAGGAACCAAGATTCCCCATGTGCTTCTTAGGTGCATATCCCTTGCTGTGATGCGCACACAGCCTCCCGTCACCCTTCCCCTCAGAGTGGTGCATTTGTGACGCTTGGTGAGAGCTACATTGGCACGTCACTGTCACTCTAGAGGCGCAGGGTCTGGACCACTTCAAATGCACATCCTTTGAGTTTGGACCAATGCGTGGTGACGTGCACCTGCCATGACAGTATCCTGCAGAATACTTTTCCCTGTCCGAAATTCAATGTGAATATCTTTACGGCCTGTCTTTTCGGTTCTACTAGAGATTTGGGAAGGGGGCAGATACCATTTTCTTTCTCTTGTTGGCCTCTTTGGTTTTTGACTAGACCGCTTAGCAGGGCTGGGACCCCCCTGCTAAGTAAAGAAAGCTGTGTGTTGTTGGGGCTCTCAGGGTTCCCTCAGCAGCCACCCCAGCCACCCAGCCAACAAGGAAGGCTCTTAACTGGTTGGTCCTGTACCGTTCCTGTTGGATCTCTTTCCCTCCCTCCCCTGGAGGCGAAGTTAGAAAGCTAGGGGTTTGCAGTGAGATTGGGAGTGCTGCCTTCTCTTAGTAGGTTGTCGTGGTTACTGTTGATTTCTTCGAATTTCCCTTGCAGTCCCTTTCCTGACTGGATCAGGTGGGTGATGATCTCTCCCAGACAGAGAGCTGGGACAGGTGCCCTCGCCTCTGCAGATGGGCTGCCTGTGCGCCTGTCCCGCCTCACGCTGTGACCCTGCTGTATGCTCACCTGGTTCTGGTCTGGGTTAGGTCCCCAGGGTCCCAGGCTCCTTCTTTATCCTTTATCCTGTGGTTGGCTGTTGGGAACTGTAAGGGCAGTAGGGGATACAATGTGGTGACCCCTGGAAATGTAGATGTTCTTTTTTAAATAATACTGAGTTATTTAGTTTATTTAAATACTACAGAAGTAATGCATGACTAGTGGTAAAAAGAAAAAAAAAAAACATTAAGCAGTATAGAATGGTTCACTTTTATTCCCCAGGGGTAACAAATGCTGAGGTTAAGGACTTGTGGTAGCCTTGATTGGAAAGGATTTCTTTCTGTCTTCCATTGAGAGCTAAAGGGAGTTGGGCATGGTGATTGACGCCTGGAATCCCAGCACTTGAGAGGCTGAGACGGGAGAATTGCCACAAGTTTGAGGCCAGTTTCAGCTATATAGTGAGTTCAAAGTCAGCCTGAACTGTGTAGGTAGGCCTGGTCTCAAACAGAACAATACACCTCCTAGAACCCCTGGCTCAAAGGTGAAGGTGTTCATTTGGATAAATTCTCTTGTTTAGTTCCAGAGGCCCAACTGTAAGAACAAAACAGTAAAATAAAACCATTTAAACAGCCAACTGCTGAGTGCCTTCAACCAGTGCATTAACAATCAGCAAGGCGCCCTTCCGCATCAACTTCTGAATTAGAGGGAAGATTAAGTTCAACTTTTAGCACAACTGTATATACGCATATGGTGATCAGCCTACAAAAATCCAGACCTGCCCAGGTTTCTCATCTCTCCTTGTTACCTGTCTCTGGGACAGGTCAGAAATAAGAGGCCGCCAGACCCACTGTAGTGACTTGAATTATCTGACCCATGACTGGAAACCCCCCATATTCCACCTTCCTTTGTAGCATTTCCACTCCAAGCTAAATCCTTCTAACACTTTCTCTCTCCCGTGATCCAAGGTTAGAAGGAAAAAAACTAGTACTCTCTGTATCTGTGCAGGTCTCACCCCAAACCACTGCTACCACATGCCGGGGGGCCCAGGCCTCCCCCTCCTGGGAGAAGACTGAGCTCGCACAGAGACCCGTATGTCAGGCAGCACAGCAGGGCCTCTCCCAAAGTGGCTGATGGCTGGTGATTTGAGCATGATAAAAATGTAGGGCAGAGGCTCTTCCTACTTACAGTGAAAAAGGCAGAGAGAAGAAGCAGATTACCTCCTGTGAAGAGTGTCCTCAGTTCCAGATGACCAGTGGTGTTGGCGAGTCTCCAACGAGGGTGACAGTCCCCGCAGAGCACTGGATTTGCTGGTAGAGGCAGACCCCGGCATCCCAGCGCGGGCTGGTGTAAATAAACTGCATGAATGAGTCAGCCGCGTGCTGTGGCTGACCTGGGTATGGAGGAGAGATTCCCGGGGAAGATCGGGATGGTTAAATTCAAGGGATGGAAGACCTGACACTTGCTCTGTGAGGTTGCAGCACAAAATCAGGCAGCGAAGAACGGCGGGGTAGCTCTGTGGTCTGAATATTTCCGTGTTTGCGAGTACACATGTTGAAACTGAACCCCCAGGGTGATAGTACGAAGGGGCGGGTGTTCAGGAGGTGATTGGGTCAGGAAGCCGGAGACCTCGTGAGTGGGACAGTGCACTTGTGTGGAAGAGGCTCCAGGGAGCGCTTCTGTGAAGACGGCCGGGAGGTGCCACCTATTGGAATGGGCTCTGACCGCTCACAAAACCTGCCAGTGCCCTGATGGGGGACTGCTCAGCCTCCAGTGCCGTAGACAGTGAAGAGTGTTGTTCACGAGCTGCCTAGCCTAACATATTTTCCTCTAGCAAACCAAGCAGACTGAGACAGTAGCATTAGGCTAGAGGAGGAAGATGTATAAGCCCAGAGGGTAATGAGCTGCCTATGTTTTGGATCATTGGAACAGAAATTCTCATAGTGGGAACCCTGTGTTTCACGGTGTGTTAGCTATATGATTGCCCCGTAGAGTTGCCAGTAGGGGTTGTATTAGCAGCAGCCCCTGATAGAGATCATCATTGTCCTACCTGGGGTCACGATTGGGAGCTGCTTTGTTTTCTCTTAAGGGCCTACCTAAGTATGCCTGTCAAAGGCCAGATAGTAGCCTCAGTAGTTCCTTCATTTTTTATCAAGTCAGGTGTGACGGATACCATGAGGGAGAAAAGTGACACGTGTGTGATTTGGAGGGTAACTCTTTTTTTTTTTGTGGTACTGGGGATTGAACTCACAACCTCGCACTTGCTGGGGCAGGTGCTTAAGCCACTGAGCCAAACTCCCAGCCCTGGTTTTTTGAGGCAGGGTTGCACTATGTAGCTCAGGCCGGTCTTGCGCTCACGTTGTAGCCCAAGCTGGCCTCGAACTCACAACGCTCCTCCTACCTCAGCCTCTGGAGTGCTGGAATTAAAGGCGTGCGCCACCACGCCCGGCTTGGAGGTTAACTCTTGAGGTGGCCCTGCACCTGTCTCACATTCAGCCACAAGGGGACGTTTACTGTGTGTGCCAGTGAACTGATGGTCTGTGATTCCACTCTGCGTGTTGTGTCTCAGAGAAGGAAAATCCAACTAAGGAAAGGGTGAGGGGCTCTCTGCTGAGTTCTCAAGGAGCAGGACAGGATCTGTGTCACTGAGCGGAGGGGTTCACAGGAGGTGGGTCAGGCTGCAGTTCGAGGTGGGCAGCTTGGTGTGTTTGGTTGGGTGAGTGATGGAGAATGTGAGACTGGGGCGTAGGGAGGCACTTTGGTGTGTCGCAGTGTCGCGTCTGTCTTTGTTCAGTTGATGGTAAGACCACAGCTCCTGATAGATGACTGGGCCCGGCTGGGAGCCTTGCAGAGAAGCCATGTGTCATAGTCACATAGCACGCCTCCTAATCAGCCTCTCCACCCCATGGCGCTGCATTCCATGAACCATGGTCAAGGGGAGACTGAGTCCGAAAACTGGAACAACAGCTCACAGGAAACAAGCATGTTCAGTGATCAAAATGTCAATATAAAAGTTGTACCTTAAAATATTAGGTATGCAAACAAAGGGAGTTGAGATGTTAAGGGTCTCAGACAAGGGCAGGAACAACTGAAAGGGTTCACGTGACAAACAGGAAGAACTAATGTGTTCTGTTTTCAGTTGACAAGTACGCCTTCTTGTTGCTTTGTTCCGGGCACCTTTGAGGAAGACAGAAATGGGAATGTGACTGTCCCTGCAGCTGTGGGCCTGGAGATGAGGCTCATTGTGGCTGACCTACGAGGATGATGTCGCTTATCTTTCGTTGGGTTGGTTGAACAGGGGACCGAGTGGGACAGGTGGGTGGTGTGGCAGTGGTGAGGCGGCTGAAGAAAGCCCCTGTTCACCACACTCGGCAAAATTGGGTCACCTCTGTACCATCCATAGTGTACGACTTTTGGCTGTCTGATTTCATCATTTCAGAAAAGAAGGAGAACTAAAAACATACAGGCTTTTAAAGTGAATCACTTGGGTCATTTGGTTTGTTTCTCTACTGCTGAGTGGTTATGAGGAAAGTAGGCCTTCGGAAGTCAGAGCTGGGGCCCCTTTACCTGTGGGCCTGGCCTCTGCCCTCGCTGGGGGAGGGCATCGCCTCCTGCAGCAGTCCCTCTGCTTGCGCACCTGCAGGCAGCAGCCCTTCCGGGCAGCTGTCACCTGGTGCTGGCCCCTCCCCTTCGTTGCAGTAACTGTCTTGCTTGTGCTGCTCTTGAGTGGAACAGTTTTCTGTGCAGGTACTGTATTCCGTAGCCTTCTTTAGTTAATGAAGGAATGACAAAGGTTTTACAACTGATATTGAATTATATCCATTTCTTAAGAAATTCCCACATTCTTCCAATTTCTTGAAACTTTCATGCTTGTTAGCATCAGGAAAAAATAAACTTTTGAAATGACTTTAAAAATAACTTTTTTTTTTCATGAAAATTTGAGGTGGTTGGTCCTTTTTTTTTCTTTAAAGTCTCATTTTGTTGGTTTTCTTATGGAGAGAATTCTTTAATACAGTAATTATAGGATGTCTTAATATAGAAGGGCATTTGCTGTGTTCAGTTTATCATTATCTAGATTGATTTTGGAAAATGGATTAGAATCATCTATTAACTGATCTTTAGCAGCCAGAATGATTATATCAAAGAATAAATTTAAAATCTTCCTGAATCAGGTCAGTTGGTCTATCTCTGCCCTGCCCCCGCCAAATTGGAGCTCTTTTTCCCTGAGTCTAAATTTGTAAAATATAAGGCTTATTGTGAACAAGAAAAACAGATAAGATAAAGACATAGATAACCACTGATAACATTTTAGTGTCCATCCTTCCAGATGTTTTCTGTGGTTTTTTGTAATGGTATATATGAGCCTCTCTACTTCCCTACCCTCAACCCAAACAGCCAGTTCCTGCAATTAATCCTTTAGTGCTGTCTTATTTATTTAATTTTCGATTTTTTGACACAGGGGCTCTCTTGAACTCACTGTGTAGCCCAGACTGGCCTTGAACTCGTGGAGATCCTTCTGCCTCATCCTTCCAAGTGCTGAGATTTTAATTGCTGTCTACTTTAGATGGTCTGCAGCCCAGGCTGGCTTTGAACTCAGGTGATCCTCCTGCATCAGCCTCCCAAGTGCTGGGATTACAAGTGTGCACCACCATGCCCCACCATTTGTGACTTTAAAAGAACTTACAGAAAACATCGATGACTGCATGAATCTTCCTGCTGGTCTAGTTGTTACCTTAGGATGAGCTCCTGGAAGTGGGATGTTTGCTGTTTCCTTATTTCCGTTTGCAGATGGCTGCTGGTGAAGGACCCAGGGTCTTGCACATGGCCATGCAAGCACTCTGCCACCTGACTGACATGTTTCTGTTTTCAGATCACTTTTATAGCCTCCTGACTTTCCTGCTTTTAGGCGATTGCTCTTCTGTATGTCATTATCAGCAGTTTTTCTTTGACTTTTTGCTGCTTTTAATGAGGTGTTTATTTTGGTAATGGTTTTTATTATATTCTCCAACTGTGTTGATGCTCTTTCGAGATTTAAAAAAATACATACAATTCAGATTTTCTTTAATTTCTTTGAGAGTCGAGAGAAATATTCTGCCCTTGGGAATTCTGAAATATCTTACTTTGCTTGTTTTCTTCTTTCTCGCCCCCTTCCTATTGGAGCTGTCTCTGGATGCCTCTGTGTGGCTTCTCTTGGCTTCCGAGGGGACATTGCCTCTGTGCCTGCAGTCCTGCTGGGCAGTGTAGGGACGGGCGGGAGCCCAGGGCTCTGCTGCCTGGGGCTGGCTCTGTCCTCTGCACCCCGCCTGCTCTGCCTGCTCCCTTGCATTGGTTAAGTGGCCCCATGAGGCTCTCGTTCCCTGAGTGATGGGGTAGGGGCTCAGCTGCCTCTTCCTCCAGTCACAAGTGCAGAGCTCATCCTCATCATCCAGGGCTCTGGGGCACTCTGCAGTCTGGAGCTGCTACCCAGGAATCTCACCGGCCGGCCTCAGCACCCTAGTCCCTGGTGAAGGGGATCTGCACGACGCCTGCCCTGCACCCCCAGGGTCTAGAGAGCTTCGGGTCTGCAGATCTCGCTGGATTGGGTCTTGGGTGCGGGTCTTAGGCTTAGAGCTGTTTCCTAGTGTTGGTAGAGGTGGCTTTCATTCCCATTTTCATTCTCATTTGATGCCTCTTGCTGGAAATCTCTTCTAGTTATTTTAGAAGTTGCATCACTGACTCTGTATTAGGCCAGTATATTCACATCTGCCCCATTATGCATTGTGTGTTATTCTTATCAAGTCTAGCACAAGAAGAACCCAGAAGTAAAACAAGGTTGCTTTAGCCTACCGCATGGTTTATTTGCAACAGGTTTGTGCGTGTGTGGGTGACTGAATCTACTGGATACAGCAGTGAATGGTTAGCTGTTATGGTGTCCGCCAGCTCGCAGCTCCCTCGGCACTTTTTCTTGTCCCCAGTTTCTCATCTGCAGCAGATGACGGTGTGTCACTGTGTGTCGCTGTCATGGGAGGAAGCCTGAGCCTGACGGGCCTGGCCTCGCCTACTTCACGACACCGGTCACTGATAGCACGCAGAGGACACCCAGAGAAGGGGATGCTTCAAAGACAAGCTGTGGTGTGGGAGCCAGAGCCCCTCACATCTGGAAGAAGTTGTTTTTTGGGCGTACGTTTTTTTTAAACAGTGATAAAATACACTTTTATTTACTTTGTTTAGTCAGAGGACTGTAAAACACATTATTGCTAACATACAAATCAGGCAATCAGAAAGGTGCTTTAGAAGTCCAGATACCTTGGAGCTTATTGAAACTAAGAGGAAAAGGTCATAATGTTTTCATGCAGTACATACTTGGCTTGTCTGCATTTGTGATAAATTACAGCAGAAAGAAGGACCGCTGCCCTTGGGATCCATACAGGACGCCAGCATTTTGGGTTGTACCTAATTTAAAAAGCACATAGAGGTGGGAATGCAGTTTAGAAAAGTTAAAATCACACGGGAACCACTCAGTTTCTTTAAAATCACTGAGCAAGAAAAGCAACATTGAGCCACTACTAGTTTTTCCACAACTTCTGTGTACAGTGCCTTGGCTTCAGTCCAAGAGCAGAAGTTCGTATTCTATTTTGGTCAACAGCTGCATGCTAAACTTACGTAACTTTCCCCCTGGGTTTTACCTGGGAATGACCTTATATATTTTTTATTTAAAAGAAAAGAAGGCCTGTCTGGCACTTGGATACTAATGGCAGGCAGCAAGATTAGTATTTCGTGGGCTTGCATGAAGATTGGTGTCTATAGCAACACAGCACAGAGTGGAGCCTCTGGCTCAGCCAGGCTCAGGTTTCTCCCATGCATTTTGTGCATCTGTTTGTGGAGTGGGCTTATCTCTTGGTCTCCAGTACCATCCCTTCCTCACTGTTTCTCCAAGGAAAACGTGACCTTTACCTACACAGAAGATGCAGATCACAGACATTTTCAAAAATACTTGTCTAATATTTCTGCAAATACTTGCCAAGTTCACCACTGAAGAATAAAGATAAAAGATAACGTTCGGTAATGTCTCTAAATCAGTTTGTTGCCAGGTCCTCTGATTAATAATCCTCCTAGGACATTGCAGACATGTTCCTCTTGCTGGCACCAAGTGGAAGGTCCCCCTGGTAATGAGATGCTCTTCACTGTGGGGCTGGTGGGACCCTGAGAACTGGGCCTCCAGAGCTTGTTGAAGATGCGTCACCTTGATCTGGGATGGGCCGACCTGACCTGACTGGAGCTGGGAGCGGGTGTGGGCGCAGGTTGGCTGTGAGATTTTGCTGGAGATCCTTCCCCACCCACCCTGCATGTGTCTGCACACATGAGCTCAGCACAGTGCTTCTGGACCACACCTTGTAGGCGGGGACTGACATTTCTGTGCTCTCTCAGTGGGGAGGTGTTGTAGGTCCGGCCCTGTCAGTGGATCCTTGGGGCTGCTTGGGAATAGAGGATGTGCTAGCAGAGGGCCCCTGACCGCGGCTCTACATGCTCTGGGTTCTTTTCTTCCTGGTTTTTTTTCTTCCTCTTCTTAGGGTTCCTGCCCTGATCAGTTGCTTTTAATCTGCTGGCTGTGGAACCTGGTGTTTTCTGCCTCAGGTGGAGTAGCGTGTGTCCGTTATGGACCAGAATGTCCCGGGAGTGAGACTCTGGTCCCCTCCTGTGCACTGCAGAACACGCGCACTCAGGGATTTGTGACAGCTGTTTTTGTGCTTTGGGCCTTTTGGGCTCCAACTCCTGGAGGGTGGTGGTTTCTAAAATCTAACTTTTGAATCAAAGTTGAGTTACTGTCTATCCTGGGATAATTACAAGTTACAGTTAGATACACGCATACCTGGCCCGGCAGTCCAGCCAAGGGAGTGGATTTCTGCATTGTTCATTTGGTTTGCCCTTCAGGTGCTCAGTTGTCTTTTTTGGGAAAGAAGCAGCGCGCTGGAGTATGTGGGTTCACGGGAGGTGCCCACCCTGGCCACCTTCACCTCCTGGCCTTCCAGGGTGTTGCTAGCCCCGGATGGCTGTAGTCAGGCCTCTTCCTGTTGCACAAACCCTGCCGGATGGTGCTTCTGCTGCAGTGGCCACAGGGTCGGGAGCTTTGTGTCTGCACAAATCCACCTGTCCTTGTTGGCTGTACAGATTTGGGTCTGGAAATCATGGGGTCTGAATTTAAACTGAATTTAATGTGCCATATGCAGTGAGCGTTAATACTTGGGTGTGTAGAAAACATAGTTAAAGATAAAGACTTAGAAAATAATAAACTTCACCAACAGTCCTGTCTGCCCTGCAGGAAAAGAGATTTGACACAGAAGGGCACGGCGGGTGTTTATCAGGTGCTGCCATGTGATTTTAATCGTTTCTTCATCTGGAGTACCGGAACCGCCATACAGGCTGTTTCTTGGTCTAGTAAGCTCTGTATGATGGTTCTCCGAAGAGCACCAAGTCCTCTGTGAGCAGAGGGTTACTGCTTCCGGTGAACCCCAGTCTGAGCTGTGCTTCAGGTCTGACTTGAGTGTGTTCCCGGGGTTCGTGCATTGGGAGCTCAGTCCGGGTGGTGGCGTGAGGAGGAACCTTTGTACGGCAGGGCCCCGTGGAGGTGCATCCTGAGAGACGAGGAGGCTCCCTGAAACCCTGGCGACGGCCCCTCCTGGGCCCTGCGGCTCTGTGTCTTGCCTTCCAATCGCTCCGTCCTGCACTGACTCTCACTGGGATGTCGGGTGCCGAGCAGTGGAGGTGCAGGGGCCTTCAGCAGTGCTGAGCTTGTCCCAGCACCAAGCTCTGGAACCTCTGGAAGCAAGAACTAAGTAACCTTTTCTGCCAAGTCACACAGCTTCAGTAATTTGTTACAGCAACAGAAAGCGGACTCAGTGAGAGGGCACCTCTATTTTAGTTTCCATAAGTAAAGTCAAGGTTAGGAGGAAGTTGGAGTCAACATACTGGTAGATTTTCTGATTTTTTTTTTTTTTTTTTTTTTTTGACACAGGGTTTTGTTGTGTAGTTCATGCTGGCCTTGAGCTCATTATGTAGTCCAGGTTGGCCTTGAACTCAGTGACCCTCCTGCCTCAGCCTCTTGAGGGCTGAGATTACATGAGTGTGGCACCATCCCTGGTTTTTTTTTCCCCCCTTGTTGCTGAGGATCGAACTCAAGACCTCACACTTAACAGGTAAGCGCTTGAGCCACTGAGCTAAATCCCTGACCCTATTTTTAAAATTGTATAAAAATGAAATGTTTTGTGGTACTGGGAACTGAACCCAGGGTCTCCCACATAGTAGGCAAATGCTGTACCCTGACCTACATCCACGAACCTTTTAAACATTTTTATTTCGAGACAGGAGCTTGTTAAATTGCCCAGGGTGACTTGAAATTTGCAATCTTCTTGCCTTAGCCTCCAAGGAATTTGTTGTTGTTGTTATTGTTGTTAGTTCTTTTGCCCTTTCTATAATAGGTGAGAGAATCAGCAGAACAGTTCTTACTCAGCGATGTTCCTTTAGGTTCGATCACCTCCCCAAAGGTTGCTTATTTAAGTCCACGCTTAGCCCCAAAGTGGCTCATGTACCATCCAGCACTGGGGTTGGTGGGACCTGGTGCCAGGAGGCAACTAGATCATGAGCACTAATTACCGTAGCACGGTGCAGTCTTGAGTATGGCTTGGGCTTTAAGCTGAGGTAGGAAATGAGAAGTTGAAAATCGCACGTGGCTGAGAATGGCGAAGGAAAGGAAAGAATGGGAAGCGTGGATTCTTTTGTCTCTGTGCCACTTTATCTGTCTTCCAGGCAGTCCCAAGGTGGGAGGGCATCTTTGAGCAAAGACGAGGCTCACTAAGGAAGGACTTCATCAATCCTGGTGTGAAATGCAGGATTTCATTTTCTCAGCTAATCTGGTAGCAACAATAATGATTGAATAAAAGTGTGTTGTTCACTGTATTCCAGACTACTTGGAATTTATGTGCTAGGTCCTCCTGCTTAAATCTCTGGTTTCACTAAAACCAGCACCTGCTGGTTAATTACGTAAGCAGGATGCACTCTCTTACAGGAAAAATGTGTAATGTGTAGTCATTAAGGTGCGGGCTGTTCAGAGGAACTGGTTCAAATCTTGCCTTTGCCACATGCTTGTTTTATAACCCGGGCAGTTCATCTAACCTTTGTATTGTGATTTCCTTACCTTTGAAGAGGGGAGGACCAAGTGATTTTTGTTCTCTAGAGACGGTATGTGGTACACTGCAAAACTGGTTACTTCTAAATAAGAAATTACAAATCTCTCTAGAAAGAGTTCAAAAATTTATTTTAAGTGAGATTGTAATTTTCTTAGAAACCTTATCCCTTTTGCATCTGATACTTACATGATAGTCTTGATTGGCTGCTAACGGTCCCAGAGGATTCTGTCCTGTTGCTACTATAAAAGCATAGAGCAGTCTGTTTTATTTTTAAGCTCAGAGCAGAGGTGAGCAGGGCGGTTCTCACGGTAGGTCAGGAAGTACCTGGAGTGCTGGGTCCCAGTCTTGATCAGCAGGAAGCCCTGTGGCCGTGACTGCCTTGTGGCCTACGCTGACACTGGTTTGGGGAGTGGACTCTGAAGCTAAGGTGACTCAATGGCATTATGGAATAAGACAAAGCTGGGTCTTGTTTATTTTGTGTTTATTTTCAGTAAGTCCTGCATCCATGGGACATTGCAGATCTCGCCATGTGCCGGGTATTTCTCTAGGCCCTGGTGCAAGATGAACCGAAGGAAGGCTTTGCTCTTCAGGATCTTGCAGTCCTGTGTAAGGACACGCGCCTTGTGATTTTTTTCCCTTGAAGCAGCTTTATTGAGATGGAGCTTATCTCCTATACATGTTGCTTATTTAAAGTAACCAGTCCAGCAGCCAGGCCCTGATTAGTCCTCCCACAGCTCTGTAATGCAGCTGCTCTTGTTACCCTTGTTCACAGAAGAGGGAGCCGAGGCGCGAGCAGTGGAGTGCCTTGTCCAGGGGCGCCCTTCGCAGGGAGGAGTACCATCTGGGACGTCTGACTCCAGGGCGAGCTTGCTCGGACCCTGTGCCCACTGCGGCCAGGGCGTGAACCCACAGTAAGACTCGCAGTGCGCGCCCTGCTCTGGCCTGTCCACCATTCCCTGCGTTGGGGCGCAGCGTTTCTTGCCTGTTTGCCTCTTCCCGGCCCTTGTCCTGTACCTGGATGTGAACCCCTGCCTCTCGGGCAGCGGGGCCAGCTCCCAGACCAGTGCCCAACCTGTCCTGGCACCTGGAGGGACTGTCTGCAGATGTGAATCCCTCGCTGTCACTGTAGGGGGGCATTCAGAGCACCCACAGCACCTCGGGGTGAGAGCTGGCTCGCGTGCAAACCCTGCGGTGAACAGGCTGTGCGTTGTATGCACGCAGCGTCTCCCGAGGACCATGTGAGCAAACCCCACCCAGGGCTGCCACCCGCACAGATTCCCATCACTGCGCTGACCTGACCGGAAAAATGAGTGTCCTTGATAAAGGACGTCGGCCTTCGTGTTGAGGAGCTTGCTGGGTCCTGGGGCAGGGGACTGACTCCGCACCCCTCCGCTCACAGGTCTGTGGAGGTGGCTGCTTTGGAGGTGCGCTGAGGGTGGGGCGATCCCGCGAAGGGCCTGTGTGCGGAAGCCCCAGGGACGCGGTTGAGAGCGCTCCGGTACTTCCGTTTCTCTCCCTCTTGCCCATGGACAGCTGGAGGACAGGCAGGGGAGCTGGCGCCGGCGTGGGTGTTTCCAGGGCTGTTGCAATGCATGGGAAAGGCTTCCGAGAGTCGCGGGCAGCCCCCAGGCGCAGGCCCTGGCTTCCTGCCGTGGGGTCCCCAGCGGGGTCGGGGACCGACCAAGTGCTTTGTATCCGCCGTGTGACGGTCTAGTGCGGAACTTGGCAAACTACCACTGCCCTCAGCTGGCTTTTGTCAGTTCACCAGCTAGGAAGGGCTTTCACTTTTAAAACGATTGTTGAAAGAGAGGAGAAGAATATCCAACGGAGATCCCTTGGCCCGTGCACCCCTCAGAAGCGTGCTGAGTGGCCCTCGCATGTCGCCGCGGAATCCTTAGTCCTCCCTGTGTTGCCCGAGACAGCTGGCCAGGCTGCCGGCCGCCCGACTGTTTGGCACGGAGCCTGCAGGGCTTCTGTCATTTGCGAGATGCAGGATTTGGCAGACACCGCGGGCATCTCGATTGCTCCCATTCTCTCCTGCTCTTGCCGCCCACCTCGGACTGGAATACTCAGTGACACTTTCTCTTGTGGAGGGCAGGATACACGGATTCGTATTTGTCCGTGATCTGAGCATTGCTGTTCCAGCTGTTTCCTCTCTTCGAGGACTTTCAGGTAAAGGAAACGCTCGTATTGTTTGAATCTGCCTACACCAAAACGATTTGGTCTGATTTCTGGAATCGAGTTCCCTGCTACTTGTCATCGCCAGCTTTTAGAAAACGCCCACGGGAATTCAGGTTCACCTGTGGGGAACTGGAGGCGGCGTCAGGTTTTCCTCCTCCTGCTGGTGGTCGTGTTCTAGTGCGACAACCAAGGGCGGGCTTTGCCCGGAACCCCTGGAGCGAGGCCTCTCGCGCGGCCAGCCGCGTGCGCGCGCTCCCCCGAGGACTGCGTGCATCCCGGCTATCCCGGCTGCCTGCCGGCCCGGCGCGGCCTTGTGCAAGTCTGCTGCTGGGTTTCCTCCGCTGTGTCAGGCGGAAGCGACCCCTTTCTGTGGGGTTGCTACCTAGGAAGGGCTCCGTTTGAAGACTCACTGCCTTTGTGGGAGGAGTCTCCAGGGCGGGATTCGGATAGAATATTTCCCGTGCCTCTTCATTGTGTGTATTTCGGTTTTAGTCAAAGGGGAGCCCCAGGATTCATTTCTCAACATGTAATTTATTTCGAAGGCACTGCATATTCTTTATCATCATAAGGAAATCCTTGGCTTCCTGTCTGCCATTGAGCAAGCCTTCTGTTAGATCTGTAAGTCCTGGGAGAGCCTGGGCAGGAGCCAGGAGCAGAGGTTCCCCTCCTAGGGTCTCGGGCCTGGGTGTGCCCCAGCTTTCAGACCTCCGCCTGGGAGGTCCCTCTGCTGTCAGACCTCCGCCTCGTGTGGCCCAAGCGGGGTGTAGACGGGGTGCCCCAGAGTATTTGGCATGGACAGGGTGTCAGCAGACCAACTGGCCCTGAGAGCCTTTTCACTCCTTGCCAAGGAGGATGTGCCCCCGAGTGAGTGGGCCGCGCCTTCTCCCGGGCACCCTGAGCCCTGACCTCTCCTGTGAACTCCCACGGCTTCCAGCCGGAGCAGGTCAGGTGGGGTGTGTGCGTCAGACCCCAAGGCCGGAAGAGGCACACTAACCTCTGTAGCGTGGTAATTTCCCCCTTTTTAAATGCTTTAAAAAATTTTTTTAACGTATTTTGTTATCATCTAGAACAGTTTCTGTGCATTTAGAGATTGTAGGTACTGGTACTAAGTATTAACTAAGGAACAGAGTTTTGAGAAGACTTCTGGTTGTTTGGTTATGTCTGCCAAGACATGGAAATTTATAGAATTTAACATCTTTTTGTCCCACTTACCTGTTTTTCTCAAATACTGTAGAATATTTATTTAGAGTCTCTCTAGACTGCATGGTTGCTGGAGGGCTGGAATAAAGTATGTACTCTGAAGGACACGATAGCATCTGGGGCATTTGTAATCTTAAACAGCTCAAGGACAAAGCTGACTGTTGCTACTTAGAAAGGAAAATTCTCCATTCTTGGAAAATAGGCTGGGAGGAACTTACCTTGCTTACAGTGATTAGTAAGTTACTGTATGTGGAGGGAAGCATGTTTTTGTGTAAACATGTGGTTTGGGGCTCAGATTTTTCCCCCCTTTTTATGCTTTATTTTTATTTTTATTTGTTTTTGGTACTGGAACTCGAACTCACAACCTTGGTGCTTGCCAGGCAGGATTTACACCACTGAGCTAAATCCCCGGCTATTTTGATCTTTTTTTCAAATCCATTTTATTTCAAAGAGAATAAAAGAAAACAAATTTCAAAACATGTCAATCAGGGGCAACAATGGTGCATACATTGCACATTGTTGTCCCCAGATCATTCACCCAGAGCACAAAACATCTGCATTCAATTGTGGCAAACAGTGTCAGCACAAATCTTTCTCTTCAGTGGAGTCAGAGAAATCAGTAGTATAACTATCTTAACTTTTTTTTATATACATACATGTATACATATACCTATATGAATGTTGTTTCTTTCAACTTCTCACACTAATGAGACAATACAATGTTTACACCTGTGTGTGATTTATTGCACTTGTGAGTATGGTCTCAAGTTGCACCCCTTCACAGAAGTCTCCACTTTATCCTTCTTTACGGCTGAGTAGTACTCCACTGTATAAAAATACCATGTCTTTTTTATCCATTTGTCAGTTGATGGGCATTTAGGTTGTTTCCAAGATCTAGCTATTATAAATTGTGCTGCTATAAACATGGGTGCACATATATCACTATGGTATGATGTTTTTAATTTCTTTGGGAAGATACCCAGAAGAGGAATGACTGGGTTGAATGGCACTTCTAGTCTTACATTTTTTGAGAAATCTCCACACTGATTTCCAAAATGGTTGCTCCAGTCTACGCTCCCACCAATAGTGGAGAAGGGTTCCGTTTTCCCCACAGCCCCTCAGCATTTGTTATTGGTTGATTTCTTGATAATAGTCATTCTTTCTGGGGAGAGGTGAGATCTTAGTGTTGTTTTAATTTCCGTCTCTTGAATGACCAGTGATGTTGTTTTTCACATTTATTTGCTGTTTGTATTTCTTCATCTGAGAAGTGTGTATTCACCTCAGATGCCCATTTTTGGATTGGGTCTTTAAATCTGGGAGGACTGATTTTTCTTGAGTTCTTTCCATGTTCTCAGTAGTACTCCTTTGTCTGATGTACAGCTGGCAAACATTTCCTCCCATATTGTGGGTTGTCTCTTTGCTCTGTTCATGGTGTCTCTTGCTGTGCAAAAGCTTTTCAGTAGGATGAGACCCCAGTGGTTGATTCTGTGATGGTTCCTGTGCAGTTGGGGTTTTGTTCATAACGTCTTTGTCTACACCAAAGTCTTCAAGAGTTTTATCTACTCTTATCTTTCAGCAGATATAGTTGTTTTTTTTTTTTATTTTTTATTTTAAAGAGGACAAAATCAAAAGGAAACAGAATAAAGCCAGTCAAAACAAAACAATGAGAGCAATATAGGACTTCAAAACAAAATAATAGAAAATGAACAATGTCTACCATAATGCCTCATGGTATCTTTAAAATAGCTGTCCATACCATAAGATACAATAAAATCAAGCCAAACAAAACAGAATAAAACCAATCAAAACAAAACAATGAAAGTGATACAGGACTTAAAAAAAAGATGATAGGAGATCAACAATGGCTACCATAATATATCTTGTTATCTTTGAAATAGCTGCCCATACCATCTGTCTTGGTTACTTTTCCCTTGTTGCTGAGACAAAACACCTGACACCCAAAATTAGAGAAGGAAAGGTTTATTTAGCTTACAGTTTCTGGAGGTTTCAGTCCATAATCAGCTGGCTCCAAGGCAGGGTGACATGGCACTGGGCAACACTTAAAGGTAGGAGCCGAGCAAAAGCATTCAGAGTAAAAGGGGCAAGAGCAAGCCTCTTCTCCTCCTCTTATATTGTACACAGGGGACACCCCCCCCCCCCCCCCCCCCCCCCCCCC